>CAUYQG010127306.1:0-69483 GCA_963574415.1 Tarsius wallacei
CTGTATACTTTAAATGAGTGTAGCTTATTGTATATAAATGTTACCTCAATTAAGCTATCTTTTTTTTTTTTTTGAGTTGAAGTCTCACTTTGTCACCCAGACTGGAGTGCAGTGGCCACACCCGGCCACCGCAGCCTCAACCTGCTGGGCTCTGGTGATCCTTCCACCTCAGCCTTCCAAGTAGCTGGAACTACAGGCACGCGCTACCACACCCGGCTAATTTTTTGATTTATTGTAGAGATGAGGTCTCACCAAGTTGGCCAGGTGGGTCTCGAACCCGCGAGTTCTGGCAATCCACTCACTTCGGCCTCCCAAAGTGAGGGATTACAGGCTGAGCCACCGAGCCTTGCTGAAACAAACATTTTATGCAGAATTCCAGTCACAGGTATCTTCCATGACTTGTAACACCCAACAGCGCATTGATATCATCTTTTTTTAGCATTCCAGAGAGCAAGTCTCTTCTAATTATTCTTTATTCTGCCCTTCCTGAGTTATTAAGGGCAGTAACTACCACCCTGCTTAAATGTGTATTTTATTATTCCTGTTCTGCATGGAGCAGATGGAGCATGCAGATGGAACCTTAGTAGTACATGTTTCCATCCTTCACTAGAATCTGAGGATCTATTCCATCTCCGATAGGAATCTTGGCTACACATGCCTTTCCATGTTCCACAGACACAAGGGAAAATGTTTAATACTGTAGGTCATACATTCATAGTGAGAACTGTGCATGACAGCTATGAAGCCAAAAAGAAGAAATAAGGAGAAGGCACTGGCATGTAAGTAAAAAGCTTTCAGAGCATTTGGATATCACAAGAATAACAAAAATGAGTTACACTCATTAGGTAGGACAGTCATAAATAGCAGTCGAGGTTTGTAAGATCTACAACCATGGCAATACAGTAGGAAAACAGACACAGTCCCTGACCTAGGTCACATTTACCTGGTAACCATTCATTTTTGCCTTTTACTCCTCATCCTTGTTTGGCATTTCATTTCAGGTGAGATTATCTGGAGAAGTCACATCTACATGTTGAAAATATGCCTTTTAAAGTATAGATTAAGGGTACATGAACGAAATATTTTTGTATGCCTAACCCCCAACCTTACCCCAAAATAACAAAATAAAATAAAAAAATAAAAAAAAAAAAAAAAAAAGAGTTGGGGTGTTTAAACACAGACATTGGGTCCTAGATTAATACACATTAGCAGTGTGATATAGATAAAATTACTTACCCTCTCTGAGATTGCATGTGCTAATTTTTAAAAAATATCCTGGTGACTTAATTAATAGAGAGGAATAAAAATAAAAAAAATAATAAAAATGCCCATCTAAATTTCATCAAATGATCAACTTATTACATAATAAACAAAACTTGAAACACCAAACTGAACATTTAAAGCTTATTACAAATGCCATTAAACTCTCTTAGAATATGCAAATTAGAATTACAATTTCAATGTGACTGAAACTTGTGAACACTATGCCTGAAAGTAGGCAAACTAGCTATAATTATAATATTTAATAAATATATTACTATAATTAAGCTATCCAAAATTATCAATGCTCTGATTTAATTAATTACTTTATTATTTCTATATATTTTTAAACATGTTTGTAGATTTACAACATTTGTTTTAATTTGAAAATTATACTAGAATTTATATTGATACCTTCTCAGGGTTATAAAGGTCTTTACTGATTCCAAAAACAAACTTAACATCTAATGCCTTTTCATACTAACCTACATTATAGAATCTGAATTAACAATCAGCAGATTCTGATCTGTGTTCAGTTGTTTGTCTCAAATTGCTTCAAACCTGAGCCACTAATTATTTGGCTAGCTCTCTTATAAAACTATACCATGTTTATCATACCAGTGGAATCGTTTTAATCCTGTGTCTTTCCTATAGGTTTAGATATTTGCAATTTCCTCCCCATAACAAGACACTCTTTATAAAAAGTTTTGCATGACAAGAACCATAACTTTATGATTCTGTCAAAGTTTATAAAATTCTCTGCCCTGCAAGCATTATTTTAAACTCATATATTTATTAGTGTCTATAATACTAATAAATACTAATTATTAGTATCTTATTATACTCAGTAGGCCATCTAGCTCTCTGAAGACATTTATCTGGCTCACTGATCATTTCAAAATCTACTGTTGAACACTTTTTCTAATTAGTCATTGAGTGTGACCATGCACTGAACCTCATGTTACCTGGTTACTACCTGTGACCATAATAAATCCTTCCTAATTTGGAGTTTAGTTCTAAAGTTTCTTGGCACTATTTGCCTAACTCATAATTCCTTTACTACCCTTCCCTACTTAGACAGAAAGTATATATCTGCAACTTATGAACAGATGTACAGAAGAATAAATAGAAGAAACAATACACCTACATGTAATCTCTTTTGTAATTATTATAACCAGTGAAAAGAAAATATATATATTTATAGTCACTCTTCTTTTTGCAATAGAATCAACTTTTAGTTCACTTTGTGTTAACTTTCCTCATTTGTGATCAGAGTGAAATCATGGCTTTTCACAGATTCTAACTGGTTTCAGTTAGCCATAATTATTTGTCTCTTTCTTATGCTCAAATTGTCTTAAGTTGGTCAGTACAAGTCCCTTTAAGCCAGCTATTTCCCCCAAAGTCCTTGAGAGCACAGCACCATTGTTCTTTAGCAAAATCTGTAAGTTTCAGGCTCTCCTGATATTACTCAGTTTCAAGGCAGGATGAATTACCCTCTGAGAATCCCAGGTTTCTTTTTAGGGGAAACATTGGAAACTAATGTCTGGGCCCTAGAGATCCACATCAAGAGTTGATGGGATCAAAGTGTTGCTAACACTGTTGGGTCATTTTTAAAGAAAAAAAAAAAAGCCACTGAAAAAATATTCTTTTAGGAAAATGAGTTCATTTTGATTTTTCCAATTTAGCTATTATGTTCCTCAATTCTCCTTTAAATGATTTTCTAATTAATTATCTCCATGTTTAAAAAATGCTTTTTCTCAGTCAAATTATAATTTTTTAATCTATTGCAATCCTTACATAGTCTCATATTCCACCAACCTGTTGTTAATTTGGGGGGTTCTTCTTTCTCAGTAGCATGACTATAGGAACATATAGCTTGTAGGGTTGTGTGCAGTATTGAAGAAATTACATAATGCATAGCAGAGGACACATTTGGCAAAAGGAAGTTGATACAATTAAGCATACCTAACCTGGAGGCACACTTACCTACCATGCAAAATGCCTCTTGCTTAGAAAGTAGAATTTATTGTGTAAGCTGTAGAAGCTCTATTTAAAATGTACAATTGATACACAGAAAAAAATTACTTTTCCAAAAATAAATGCCTTCTATCTCTTTTGTATTGCTAATTCTCTGTGTGACATTCTGTAGCTCTTTTAAATATTTTTGTATTAACATTGAAATTATCCATCTGGGTGGTTTCTGCATCTGCTTGGGTATTAATAGCCTATTCTGATCTGTCTCCATTTATGGAGGAGCTGTTACACCATTAAGGATTGGATGGTTTGGCCTGAAACCATTAGGAAAAAACAGATTCAAAGGTTAGGTGACTCAGATGTATTTGGAGCAACCATGGCCATAATCACAGGCAATTTTTTTTTTTTTGTAGCTGGTTTTTAAATCCAAGAATTACCATGGATGGTATAAAAGATGAATATCCATCCCTACTTCTTTTGTATTACTGATGAAGCTGATTTTAAGAGAGGCCTCATTTTATTCATTAATCTGCAATCAACCAATCTTTCAATGCATACCCACTAAACACCTAATATGTGGTCAAAGTTATCTTGGGCATATGGAGACAGATGTATCAAGGGTCCTGTTTTCAAAAACGTGTTACTGTTGTCAAGAAAGGGCACTAGTTTTGGAGTTGGAAGTTCTCATTTTAAACTCATCACTGTCTGACTAGCTGTGCAACCTTAGGTGAATTGGTTCCCTTCTCTGGTCCTCTCTGTTTTCTCTGCATGCAGGTAAAGAAAATACCTACTTAACTGGATTGTAATGAGGATTAAATGTATTAGTTAAAGTTTATCAAAATGCCTTACATGCTGTATACACACACACACACACACACACACACACACACACACATATATACATATATATATATATATATATATATATATACACAAATGTTTTACTAGTACAGAGTATAAGTAAATTGCTCTTATGGCTTAGGCAGACATACCTAATGCGATTGCTAATGGCAAAGTGATAAAATATCATTGCAAAAAATAATCATTTTCATGAGGTGCCTTATGAGTTCAGAGGAGAAAAAGAGCATGCTTTAGATGTTAGGGTGGTTGGGCAAAGCTGTATATAAGAGATCAGACTTAAGCTTTGAGGAATTGCTAAGAATGTGGAAAGAAAACAAAAGAGCAAAGAACCCCTAAACCTTTCAGGCCAAGTCAATAGGCCCACCTGACTGTAACTGAAGGTTCCTGAAAGGGGCAGAGAGATGTAAAATTGGAGAAGTAAGATGGAGGTCAATGTTGAAGGGCTTTGAATGACTGACTAGGGATTTTGGACTATCTGGTCAGCAATAGGAAAACTTTGATGACCCATTAATCAATTTTAAACTATCAGCTTCCTGAAACACACAAAAAATTGTCTATTATTTTATTCACAGATAAGCAACTACTTTATTCAATGATGGAATGATATTTGCTTTGATTTTTCAATAATTTTCAAATAATCCTTCCTATGGTTTTAAAGATGATTCTGGGAAATACTTTCTGTTTGCTTTACAAAGATAAAATTTCTGGATGAAATTCAAGCCCAGTGTGTTGTTTTTCTAAGACCATGTCTTCATTTTTTCTTTCTTCTTGTAGACGAATACTTTGGTCTGTTTCCCAAACTTCTCTGTTTATAGACCTTCCTATGCTGCCCAATAGGTTGTAATGTGTCTGGGAGCATTTTATTGCTTTGTGAGGTGGGTGACCTGTTTGTCATAGTACCAGGCATATAGTAAGCTCTCAGGAAAATGTTGCTGAACAGAAGAGGGAAGAAAAGGAGGAAGAAGAATAAAAAATAAAGGAAGGAAAAGAAGCCTACCTGGAAAATGATGGGGTAGTATCATTCGAACACAGCAAATTGTAACCCTATGTCCTGGACCATTTACAATCTCAGTTCTTCATGATGGGGGTGTGAGAGAGTGAAATCAATAAGAAAGATTTATCTTGCAAAATAACAGCATGTTTAGAGAAACACCTTGTAATAGAAAGCCAGTAGGGAATTTCTAATGGACCATATATTCCCGGCCATTTTTCCCAACCCTCAGCTTGGTATGATGTAATTTAAAAGAGCTCAGGGAGCTTAAAGCAGATTTAAAGGAACTTTAAATGAGTGGTGACATGAAAAATAGGAGTGTTGGGTAATTGTTGCTGTTTCAGTCGGTTGCAGCTACGTATTGACAAAACAAACCTGTGTACAAAGTCACAACAGTATTTTGTTTTCTAGGGCCTTCTAACTTTTTTTCTTCATCAAAGAGGAAGGCTTTATGTCTAAAATGTGGTGATAGTTTTAGGAGAAAATGAGTTCAGAAACACAAGTAATAAATAACCCTAATATATTATTTAGAGACATTAACAAGTTCTTCTGTGTATACATGGTTTTGAACAGGAAAAAAAATGAGCAGAAAGTAGCATCAGAAGACTAAATTGCAGAGTGACCTTTGAAAAGCTTTCAGCATATTACCTCTTTCCTGTGAGACTAAATTTGTTTGGAAGCAGGGGTTTCATTTAGCTATAAAGAGAGAGAAGTCATCACTTTTTATGTTACCATTACTGTCCTGTAGAACTGTGACATCCATTATGGTAGCCAAAGCCATAATGGCTCTTTTAATTTAATTTAAATGAATTAAAATCAGAAAATTTAGAATTCAGGGCCTCAGTCACATTGCCACATTTCAAGTATTCAATAGTCATATGTGGTTAGTGACTACCATACTGGATAATATAGATACAGAACCTTCTGTCTTCATAGAAAGTTCTATTGTACAGTGCTCTTCTTGAAACCAGTCAGGCTTTTGGCCTCATCAGTGGCACCAGTCATTTGGCTTGGATCTCACAGTGCCTTTAGTCCTTTCACTTCAGATTTTTTTTTTTTTTTTTTTTTTTAGGCTACTTCATTTTCATCACTTGTATGAACAGTAGAGATTTTACTAAGCCTGTTGGGACAGACTAGGATGGCGTGGTAGGGAGCAGCAAAGGAGAAATCTTTATGAATCACACTTAAGTGTTTGTTTCTTGCTGCATGAGAGGTTGAGAATAATATGGTTAACTATTTATGCCCCTTTCATAACTTCTAATTTAATGTTGTCCAACATGCGTTGTTAGGGGCACTCTGGAAAAAGGTCCTTGGCAGAAGGCAGGGATCTATGGTCAAATAAGTGTGGAAAATGCCCCAGGCCATCCTCTACCAGGGAGAGTAAGCTTGTAAAATTGCTAAGGATAGTTAACTTTCTCCTTAAACAAAACAAAAAATACCTTCAAATTCTTCCTTTTGCATTTTAAAATCCAGACTCCCTGCTTGTGGAGGCCCAAGACCATGCATGTAGATCCTGCCAGTCTCTCCAACTACATCTCTTGCCATTCTCTCCCTCTACTCACTCCGGTCCAGACAAAGTAGTCTTTTTAGTCCTTTAAGGGACCATATTCTTTCTAGGTTGGAGGTTTTACATGTGCTGTTTCTCTTGCTTGGAATGCTTTTCCTTTCCTTTCTCCTCTGACAGGTTCCTTCTGATAACTTAGCTCTCAGATTAAACATCCCTTTTCGGGGAAGGACTCATGTGACCACCTCCCTAGTTCCCAGTGGTTCTCTATCACACAGAGCTCTGTTATTTCCCTTGGCCATCCTCTGCACAACTCAGCCTTATCTATTGGTTTATTCACTTGTTTATGTTTTTGTCACTGGTACTAGAATGCAAGTCCTACGAGAGCAGAGAGCACGGTTGTTTTGCTCATTATTGTTCATGGTCAGTAAATGGTCCATGGTATGCTGGAGCCTGCTTGCACTGGTTGGTGAGTGCTGATTGTGTACATTTCTTCCTTATTCTGAGTCCAGTGATGACACATTATTAGCATGAAATCAGCCCTATGGGAATATTTATATCACAGACATTGACAAACACTACAAGTTGGGGTGGGTTTTTTGTTTGTTTTTCTAAGAGAGATGGTTTTTAAACATTTGCCAACATACTTATGTTAGTATCTTAAACGTTGTCTGGTAGATTCTTAATGTTTGTGGAATGAATGAATGAATCGGTCAATCAATATAATGTCTCTTTCTTATGCAACCAAAATACTCATTGGTAGGTTAATGCTCTGAGTTCTGTAGACTGAATTTATATATAACTTGATATTCCCAAACTTATATGGTATAGGCACCCCTTTTCAAGTAACTTGTGTTGATATCACTCAGAACTAGTGAGAAGTACATTTTGGAAAATGCTGCCTTAAACACTGAGAAAGAGAAAGTATACATGCCTTCATTTGTCTTCTGTATTGTATAAAGACTCCTACTACGAAAATTTCCATAGCATCGATTCTAGGGAAACTGAATCTCATAATCATCAAGCATTATTGTTATGCCTCCTACATGGAGCGCAATACTAGGCAAAAGTGGTAACCTTATTAGTACAGCGCTCTTAGGGGAGGCTACTTATACAATCTATAAATGTGGCTTAGTTATTTGTTGTGTAGAAATTGTATAGAAGCTATGTAGCATCCAAAAGTAGTAACAAAAACATTTCCTACCCATGGAAAGTTACAGTTTGAGGAGATGCTGAGTGGTTGGGCACATGACCACGTATCTATTGTATGGACACAATTGCTGAGATTGAGCAGAGCCATAGCTCATTCCAGGTGAAGACAGAGGCATGGGAAAATATACCACTTGACTGATCCTTCTGCAGGAACACAAGACTCACATCAAGAAATCATGGGACACACCCTTGAAAAGGCAAATCAAATTTTGAGGGCCTTGTATGGCAAGTTAAAGGGTTTGGACTTGACTGATGTGAGAGGAGGTGGGGTTTGAGCCGAGACCTAGAAGACAAGAAGTTAACTAGATGAAGGTGAAGTGGGGGTGGGGTAGGGGGTGGAAGAGAGCATTCCAGACGGAGGAAGATCCCCAGAAAGGGTCCTGGAGGAGAAGGAGCACAGCATGGTTTGGGGACCACTGTTCCTTGTCATTCTACCTGTATCTTCATTAGAATACTTGGCTATGAATGCTCATAAAATTGTACTTTTAATTTCATAAGAGTTATGTCCATTTATAATTATGTGTTCATTAGTTTGAACAATTATAACCTGTCAGTCCCACTAGACTACATATTTTCTAAGAGTCAGGACCAATGTTTGCTACATATCCCCCAGAGACTACCCCAGAATCTGATACCATAAGTGACACTAAATGGTCAAATGAACAAATAAGTGAAAGAATGAATTGAATACAGTTGATAAAAACCACAAATACCATAAAACAGGATGAAAGAGCTAACATTTTGAATAGTAGATACAGTTTCCAAATTTTCTTGACAGATTAATACAATGGGCCAAATGTTACAGAATGCAATTTAAGAGGAAAAATATGATGAAGTGAGGGGCAGAGTAGAGCAGTTAGGGAAGGAGTGAGTTTGAATGTACTGTAGGTTTCATGAGTCCCCAAGTGGTGAGGCAGAAAAGCTGATGCGGCTTCCAGTTGCAGTCATGGGAATGTCTACACCCAAGAGGGATCATTGTCTCCCTCTCCTCTGCATGCGGCTGATTACCCAAGGAAGATTGTGCCCAATTCTAGAGGAAGAATATAAAGTAAAAGAACCAGGCTTAAAGGAAGATAGCAGAATGATGTGGGATACCCAAATGATGTTGTGAGAGCAAATTTCAAGAAATTAGTGATGCTAACCCTGGAGGAAAAGAGCTTGGTTAGAAAGGATGGTGGACCCAGGAGGGCTCATGACAGTTATTTGAAAGCCTATGGTTATTGTGAACATCTTAAGAGAATAAATTTCAAAAGTACTTGACAAAATAGTAAAACCAAAATTCTGTAACTTTTTTTCATTAAACAATAGAAAAACATTGAGATTTTAAAGTAAAAAGTAGCCCAGTGTGGTGGCTCATGCCTGTAATCCTAGCACTTTGGGAGGCCAAGGCAGAAGAATTGCTTGAGACCAGGAGTTCAAGACCAGCCTGGGGAGCATAGAGAGACTTCATCTCTACAAAAAAAAAAATTAGCCAGGTGTGGTGGTGCACGCCTGTAGTCCTAGCTACTCCGGAGGCTGAGGCAGAAGGATCACCTGAGCCCAGGAGGTAAAGGCTGCAGTGAGCCATGATCATGCCACTGTACTCCATCCTGGGTGACAGAATCAGACTCTCAATTCAAAAGGAAAGAAAGAAAAAAGGAAAGAAAGAAAGAAAGAAAGAAAGAAAGAAAGAAAGAAGGAAGATTGTACCTAGAAATGCACATGGAAAGGGACCAGACTTATTTTGAAAGGTGTAGGAACAAACCATCATTAGAAAGGACTTTTTAATAATAAATAGAGATATTCTGTAATGAAATGGGTCACCTTTGAAAATAGTTATTGTTAGAGAAAGAAGCAAGCAAAGTCAGTGCTATAGCCTGCTGGGGGTGTTGTGGAGATGTCGTGCATCAGTTAAGAGTTTAGCTGGGGCCGGGCTTGGTGGCTCAGCCTGTAATCCCGCGCCTTTGGGAGGCTGAGATGAGTGGATTGCCTGAGCCCGCGGGTTCGAGACCCCCCTGGGCAACTTGGCGAGACCTCATCTCTACAATAAATCAAAAATTAGCCGGGCGTGGTAGCGTGTGCCTGTAGTTCCAGCTACTTGGAAGGCTGAGGCGGAAGGATCACCGGAGCCCAGCAGGTCGAGGCTGCGGTGGCCGGGAGCGGCTACTGCACTCCAGTCTGGGTGACATAGTGAGACTCCAACTCAAAAAAAAAAAAAAGAGTTTAGCTGGGTCACCTGTGAAACTCAATAAGAAAATGAAGACTGCTACTAATCTGAGATGACACTTTAAAAATGAAGTTTAAAAAGTAATTGTCAAACTTAGAGGCAACCAAGCTGTCCTTAAGTAGATGAATGGATAAATAAACTGTGGTGTACCCAGACAATGAAAAAATATGGAGGAAGCTTAAAAACTGTGAAAAAGTTTATTTATTGGAAAAGCCAATCTGAAAAGGCTACATACTATGTGATTCCAACTATGTAACATTTTGGAAAAGGCACAGCTAGGAGACAGTAAAATTATCAGGGGTTGTCCAGGATTAGGGGGAAAGAAAGGATGAATAGTTTGAACATAAGGCATTTTTAGGGCAATGAAACTATTTTTGCATGATACTATAATGGTAGTTACTAGTCATTAAATATTTGTGAAACCCTGAAGAATGTAGGATGCCGACAGTGAGCCCTAATGTAAACTATGGACTTAGGATGATAATGATATATCAATGTAGGTTCATCAACTGTAGCAAATGTACCACTCTGGTGGGGTATGTTGATAACGGGGAGGCTGTGCATGGCAGGTAGAGTGATATAGGAACTTTGTACTTTCTGTTTAATTTTGTGGTGAACTTAAAACTGCTTTAATAAAGAAAGTATATATTTTAAAAATAATATATGGTTGCACCAATTCATAGGAGTGGGGATTTGTTGTTTTACGTTTTAAAATTTAAGACTTAGACAGACGTGGTCAAAGTTTGAAAATAAAAGTTCTGTTGCTACCAAATGTTAAACAAGTTTGTTGTTATTTTACTGAAAATGTAGAAATAATTTTCTTAAGTATGGGTGCCAAATCACTTAAGTGATTTTCCCAAGTATCAATTATACAAAAATCTGAATTTAGTCACAAAAAATGATTTATCTGATAGTGTATGCAAAATCATGTTCTAGGTAATATAATGCTTTGCTGTTCAGGACAATGGAAAGGTGGGAAAAATAGGAGAATGTAGAACTTCAACATGTGTCTTTTTTTTGTCCTTTTGTAATAAATGGAAATTGAGAATCAGCTCCCACACGGGAGTTGTTAGAACTCGGGGTAATGAAGAAAAATGCTTGAGTCCTTCTGGTTACCAGTATAATTCAGACTCTACATCCTTGATTTGCAAACTTCAAAAGGATATTTACTTTTGAGTTTCACTGTTTCCGACATCCATCTTCTTTAAGTAACCTGTGGCATGAATCTACTCAAAGGGGTTTCTGAGGTGTGCCTTAGATAAGAATGGTGGTCTGGAATACATGGAATAAGTCACTGCTATGGTTTTTATCAACAAAAAGATTTAAAAACTTTAAAGTTGGGAGTTATATCTATATCTATATCTATTTAGAAATAGTAGAGGGAATTCTGTGTTTTTTACTGTTAGGTTTTAATTCTCAACTGCCCCAGGTTGGTGCTTTCATTACCTATAATTGTTTGACGTTTATCTAGTGGCTATTCATATAGGAAAGAGAACTCCCTCCATTAGAGTCAGCATTTTGATTCAAACACCAAAGAGCCTTCCAATAAGGGAATTACTCATGCTGGTGTAAAGAGGAATGAAGTGTAAGTTTTCTGAATTCTGTGTTTTTTACTGTTAGGTTTTAATTCTCAACTGCCCCAGGTTGGTGCTTTCATTACCTATAATTGTTTGACGTTTATCTAGTGGCGATTCATATAGGAAAGAGAACTCCCTCCATTAGAGTCAGCATTTTGATTCAAACACCAAAGAGCCTTCCAATAAGGGAATTACCCATGCTGGTGTAAAGAGGAATGAAGTGTAAGTTTTCTAATACTATTTGTTAAGCAGTGGAATCAGAAGTGAATGTTTTTGTTAAATAAAGTTGGGAAGTAGAGTACACTAAGAAGGGAAAGTCTTGAGCTCAGAGTACCTGATGGCCTTGAACTGAGGCATGGAAACCAGGTCTGGCTGGTGCGGGTAAGCCAACTCCAAGCACCAGCATCTGTGTGTAGCTTGGTCCTGGGCAGTTGATGAAGCAGGTGTTCTCACTGGGCTCTTTCTGCACAGCGCCTTTGGGTCAAATGCTTCTGCATCTCAGAAGCCCATTGAGAGCTCATGTGTTTTTACCATTAAGCAGCATCATTGTTTTCTTCTATGGAAAAAGTTGTGTTCTGATTTTTTATGGTGGCTTCCATTGAGGAGGTGAAATGTCCCTTCCTTCTTCGTCCTGTTCCTTCCTCTTTCTTCATGTTACGCCACGGAGTGGGAGTAAACACCTGATTATGGAACTTAAAACTCCATGGAAGTGTCACATGGAGATCTCTAGTTCTGACAAAAGGGACAGGCAAAGTCAAGGAAGGAAAATGTGAACAGGCCTTACTGGCACACAAAACTTTCCACAGTCCTATGTGTAGCTTCATCTCTCCTATCCCTCCCTGTCTGTGCTCTGGGCTTCCAACACACTAAGCTGGGGCTCACATATGCTCATTCTTTTGAGTGTGTCTACTATGACCTTTCCCTGTCATTGGTCAGCTAGCTCTTATTCCTTCCTTCAAGAAATTTTCCCTGGGTCCCTCTCAGCTGGCTTGCTACCGCCATAATCCTTTTGCATATAATTGCATTCCCACACTTCTTTACAATAATCTGTTGAAACATGTCTCCTGTAGCAGACCATGAGCTCCTTGAGGGTAGAGACTGTATCTGATTCATGTTTTTATCACCAGTGCTTAACAATTGTCTTGGATATAGTTGATGATAAGAAAATATTTTTGAATGAATGAATGAGTGAATAGAGAGATGACTAAAATATCTCTTCTCTTTCTACATTTTTCCTGGAGCTTGAGTCCCTTCATGAATTCATTCATTTATACAGATCGTTATTGAGCATCTACTACACTCTGGAAATGATGAAGCCATCTTTTCACCTCTATCACATCCATAAAAATCTCTTCATGAAAGCAGATAAAAATACCTTCCCCAAGGTCCACTTATGCATTATTTACAATAAATGGTTAGATGGATTTGGGGGCTTAGATTAGTAAAGCTCTACCATTATAAATCCCAGTTGAATGCACTGTGAGAGGCCACTTACATTTCTTTATAAAGTACAAATTATCGATTTTCAAACCAGCCTCCTGGAGCACTAGAGAATTTTCAAAAGACTCAGGGACAGGCCCAGGGAATAAAGAAGAGATGCTCAGAGTAGGAGGCTCAGTACCCCCAACTTATACCCCACTTTCAACTCTATTTTTTTTACAGTTATTTTCCTATAAAAGATTCTTAGGAGAATGGGTTTACTGTTTTAAAAATAAGCTTAAAAATCACTGGTATTGTTTTTTGAAAACTGAGAAGGTAGCCAGGCATGGTGGCTCATGCTTGTAATCCTAGCACTTTGGGAGGTGGAGGTAAGAGGATTGCCTAAGTCCAAGGGTTCGAGACCAGCCTGAGCAACTTGGTGAGACCTCATCTTTACAATAAATCAAAAAATTAGCTGAGCATGGTGGCACGTGCCTGTGGTTCCAGCTACTTGGAAGGCTGAGGCAGAAGGATCGCCTGAACCCAGCAGTTTGAGGTTATGATGGCCACGAGCATGCCACTGCACTCCAACCTGGGCAACAGAGTATGAGACTCTGACTCAAAAACAAAAAACAAAAAACAAAAAACCCGAAGGTTAAAGTAAGAAAATAGGTATCTAAAATGCACGGTACAGTATTGTTAACTATATACATTGTTGTGCAACACATCTCTAGAACTTTTTCATCTTTTAAAACTGACATATTCTTTTAAATATGGTAACATTTGACATAGAATAGTGTGATATTTTGCTGCCTGTCTTATAATCTATTGCCCTCCTCTCCTATCATGCTAGCACCATAAAAAATATTCCCTTCTGCATTTTTGTGCACAAAGAGGAAATACTGACATACTAAACTATGACCCTTCATTCTTAAATACCATGTACCATGTCTTGACTTTACTTATATAATGAAAGCCTCAAGGACTGGTATTTAATGTAGATCATCTAGTCTAGTCCTTTTCTTTGGCAGATGAGAAAATAGGTCCAAAGAAGATAAGTGACTTGTTCACAATCACAGACCAGTTAATAGCAGCATATGGACTAGTTTTCTTATCACGTGATCCAAGGTAGTTCATCTTCTTAATTAGCTTCATTTCAAATTCAAGGGTTAGTGGGTTATCTGCAACCTTTTACATTCAATCCTTGGCTATATGTACACTCCAGTTCTATTTGCAACTATTGGTGGTGGGGAAGAAGGAGAGAATATTCATGATGAAATGTGTCTAATTGCTACCTGTTGTATGCCAGGCATGACCTTAGGGGCTTTACTTAAAGTATTTCAATTTTTTGTTTTAAAATGTCCTTATCTTCAAATATTCATTTAAAAATTGTAGCAAAATGGACATAATATTTTCCATCTTACACATTTTTACAGTGTACAGTTTAGTGGCATTAGGTACTTTGCATTGTAGTGCAACCATCACCACCGTCCATCTAAAGAACTCTTTTAATCTTGCAAAACTAAAACTCTATACCCACAAACAATAGCTCCCTATTATCTTCACAACTAAAACTGAAAACCTTCTAAACATTAACTTTCTTTTATTTCCTTCTCCTCACCTCTGGCAAGCACCATTCTACTTTCTGTCTCTATGAATTTGACCACTCTAAGTACCTCAGATAAGTGGAATCATACAGTACGTGTCTTCTTAGAACTCATTTATTTCACCTAGCAGGATACTTTCAAGGTTCTTCCATGTTGTAGCATGCCATAATTTTCTTCATTTATAAGACTGAGTAATATTCAATTGTATGCACATAGAACATTTTGTTTATTTATTCACCTGTTAGTTGGCTAGACTGTCTCACTTTTGAAGGAGTAACATGGTTCTCATTTCACAGATGAGAAAACTGAGACCGAAAAAGTTATATAACTTTTCATGATCAAAGAGCCATAAGGGTTAGAGGCAGAAGTTGAATCTAGATACACTTGAATCTAAAATTCATGTTCTCAGCATATGAAACTGTTTCCAATATCTGAAGTATAGCTTACCTATATATTTACATAGTTTACCTGTATATGTTTATCACCATAGTTGGAAGAATTAATGTCCTTAATATCATATTTTAGAGCTTTTATTTCTGTTATTTTAGGGATAATCTAGAAAGAACATTTTCTAACCTTGTTTAAATGTTCAGGTTTTTAACCTTTAAGGTATATTTACTTGTTGAGAATAAGGTATTTATTCAAGGTGACTTGATCCTAGCATGAATAGGCAGCAATAATTAAATAAAAAGTAAACTTTATTCAAATATATAGTTCCTTGGTAAAGTTCAAGATATAAAAATCAACTTACATTGCTAAGAAAAATCACTGTGCTTTTAGAGTTGAAGAAAAATGTTATCCATATAGGCTTCTCTTCTTTAAACAAAGCAAAAACAAATTGAACTTTAAGTTTCTATAGGCCCATTTTCATGGTAATATTAGCCAACATTTGATGCTTTTCACTTATGTGCCAAGTACTGTGCTTATACTTCTACAGACATTACTTCATTTAATCTTCTCAGTAGCTCTGTGAAGTCAGTTCCCAGTATCTCAAAACACAACCTTATTTGGAAATAGGATCTTTATAGAGGTAATCAAGTTAATATCAGGTCATTGGGGTGTGGCCTAATTCAATATGACTGAGTCCCTATGAAAAGGGGAAATTTGGACACAGAGACCAACAGATACAAGGAGAAGATGACCATGGGACTGGAGTGTTGTATGTATAAACCAAGGAATGCCAAAGACTACCAAGGACTGCCAGCAAACACTCAAAGATAAAAGAGGTGAGGATGGATTCTCCCCTAGAGACCCCACAGAGAGCATAGGCCCATGAAACCTCGATTTTAGGCTTCTATCCTCCAGAACAAGGAGATAATAAATAATGGTTGAAACCATCCAGCTTTTGGTACTTTGTTCCAGCAGCCCTAGGAGACTAATACAGAAACTTTCCAAGTTCAAAATGACAGCAAGTGGTAGAGCTAATATTTTGATAGAGGCACCTATTAAGAGTTTAATAAACACTTTTTATTATTTATAACATTAGCAATGATGTTTAATGTTGTTATTATTAATAATAAAACCCAAGTTTGTTGTTTTCTTCCTTTTAAGCCTGTGCTATTATGTCTACTATGCTGCAGTTGGGTCTTGCTTGTCATTGATTCAAAAACCCATCAATCTCACTCAAAACTGAATATGAAATCAGTCATCTATACATAAGCAACTTGGCAAGTTCAGACAACAGATAGTCCCCGCTAAAAGGAAATGTACCCTCAACAGCCTGCATGAGGCATCTGTGAAACTTCATGTGAGAACATTTGCAAAATGATCTCTAAATATAAGCCCTGTACACAATACCCACCCAAACCCACAGCCCGACATCCTGAGCTACAGAAGAGAGCAGATTGTGAAGTCCTGTGTTTTGGTGAGGTTTTATCTGGAGAGAATTGTTAGAACTCTCAACTCTGCACTCGTGCCTAGCATCTGAATATGAATTCACGAGAATGTAATTCAGCTTCTTAATTTTCCAGACCTGCATATAATTGGTTCCATAGAGACACAAAAACTCACACTCTCAACATATACGTCAGAAACGCTGCTTACCCGTAATCAGAATCCTCTGATCGGCAGTCTTTGAAGTTTGAAATACATGTAGGCGGGGGCTGAGCTGGGCAGAGAATCATTTCTGGGTTCTTCATCATAATTACAGTGGATTACGATTTTTTTTTAAAGGTAAAGCAAATTTAGCAGAACCAAACGCAAATTCTTCAACCTCTCTCTGCCCCGTATCTCAACTAAGGTCTCATATGATCAGCATGCTGAAGAATACATTGAAATTTAGTGGAAAACAAAGTGAGCATGTTTTGTGGTTTTATAAATTATCCCTATTCTTGTCTTTGGGGGATTTATGAACAACAAAGTGAGTACAAAGCTGGCCAAGTGAACAAAGCCACAAGCAGGACATTTAGATATGGCTCCTAACTTGTATCTTGTTCTTGACTTTGGCCCTTTGGTAAGTCACATGGCTGTCATGACCTTGGTTGTATATTTGTGAAATCCCAGATGCACACACAGCCCAGAGCTGTAGCATGAAGTTGCTGGAAGGGTTACAGTGATGGACTTTGTATACATGAAGTCTTCAACAGTGAGGGGCACTGTTATAGAACACTGTCTCCACTTTCAATTTGTTTGCACGGCCTAATGTATCCAATTCTTAGAATAGTCACAGAGAAGAGAATAGCATCATGGCTAAAATTAAGCAATGATTTATATCTTCTTACCTAGTCTTTTATCATAGCTTAGGAGTCAAACTAATTCCACAAACCTTTATTACATTCCAGTTATGCTAAATGACGAGCTGCATGCAGTGGTGAAAGAGTAAGGGCCAAGCCTTTATTCACAACCAGCCACACTCTATTCAGACATGTGCTCTGTCTCTTAGGGTTGTGAGAGCCATTGCTTTATCCTGACTTGAACTTCAGCTCAGAACTAGTTTTCTTGTAGTCCAGCTGCCCTGAATTTTAGATTATTTTGTTGGTATCCCTTTTGTATTGGTATTTGATTGCCTTATTACTTTAGAATGTCACCTCTGGTATTTCCCCTTGCTTGAAAAACTTAAATCCAAAAGAGCAAGCCTCACATCTTCTCCAGATTAGCTCTAGATGGTGAATCAAGGGTCCCTGTGTGTGCCCATCTGAGTCTTAGAGCTAGAGAAATTCAGAGAAGAGAGAGCATAGGATTGGTTTACCTATTTCAGGGAACAGCTGGAACATTTGCATCGTAAATCCTGCACACTATTTTCAGATTAATCTGAAAACTTCAATTATGTCTCCTTCTCTCCTCCAAAGTCCTTCAATGTTTCCCCAATTATGTTAGTTAACCTTCGCTAACTACAAAGGCACTCCAAACTTGTGGATTAAAAATAATAAGTATTTATAATTTCTCACATTTCTGTGGGTTGGTTAGACCTTTCTGGTCTGGGTTGACTCTGCTGTGGCTGGCATGTCTAGGATGCAATGGCGGTAAGTAGGCTTGGTTAGTATGGGATCCTTTTGGGGTCAACTTAGCATAATGTATTGAATTACTATTTCTCTTGCCTGAATCCCCCACTGAAGAATAAATTATATAAGAATAGAAACCAAGACATCCATGCTCACCTCTTGGTTTAGGCTGACCTGTCCCAGGAGCATCCTTAAGGCAAGGATTTGAGAGCAAGAAGTTTATCTGGAGGTGATCCCAGGAAGCATAAGTAGGGGAATAAGGAAATAAGGCAGGAAAGAGATGGGGAGCTGATCTCTCCCCTGATCTCTCAACCTCCAGTAAGCGAGCTATAGCTTCTTCACATGTAATTTCAGGGTTCTTAAGAACAGCAAGAGAGGCCAAGCCCCAATACACAAGTGCTTCTTAAACCTTTGCTTGTATCACATTTGCTACTGTACAACTAGCCAAGCCCAGACTCAAAATAGGGATGTAGGAGCTCTGATTCTTGCAGGAGGTCATCATTACCATACCACGTAATGAGATCCGAACTCCTCAATGTGGTATTTATTCCAACTGCAATCTGCTCTCCCAACATTGTAGTACACTGGATCCTGCCAGCATCCATGCTCTAGTCAAACTAAATTTCTTGCCTTTTCTAGGAGATCCCATACTTTCTGATCTCCATTATTCATGTACAACTCTCTGCTGGAACACTTTTCTTCTACTTGTCACTTGGCCAGATTTATCACAGAGCAAAATGTATTAAATACCTGCAATGTGCTAAGTACACTAGATGCTGGAGAGACAATGAACATAGCCTGTGTTTTCCAGAAGCTCAGGGGCTATCCTTCCTCAAAGAGGTAATTCAACTGCTACCTCTTTAAAACCTTTATGATACCCCCTGGAGAAAAGTAAACCTTATTTCCTTCTAATCTCCCTTGGTAATTTAATTGCTTTTTTTATGGTTCTGATCAGTTACTACCTTGTATTACAGTTAACAATATTTGTGTATATTTCTTCCATTTATTCATTCAATATTTATTGGGCACCAGTCAGCCATGTGCCAGGCATTTTGCTAGGAGCCAGGAATATGGAGGAATAGCGGGTACTTACCTGTGCTCTGCCCATTTTCCTGGTCTTTGCCGTGTCAGTAAATGCTGATGATATTCTATGCAAGGTCTTGCAACACTTCTATCAGGTACCCAGAGCAGGTAGAAGTGCCATGGAGTCAATGCCCCTGCCCCTGGGAGCAGCTCTCATCCAATAGTGGATGGGAATTAGTGAATTGACAGCCTAGTTTCCTCATTTACTCAGCCCTTACCTTCATCCAAGGATGGACTATCCGGGGTAGATAAGCACCAGCTCCCTCACCCCACTGGTGGGACAACCCTGAGGCATGTTCTCCTGGAGGATCCTAATGGGACTGAGACTCAGCTGCCTGCAGCAGTAGCTGGCTAGGCACTGACTTCTTAATCAGCTCCCCACCCTTTTCCTGCCTTATTTTTCTACTTTCCTACTCATGTTTCCTGGGATCACCTCCAGGTGAACTTCTTGCTCTGAAATCCTTGCCTCAAGAATGCTTCTGGGGCAGCTCAGCCTAAGCCAAGAGGTGAGCATGGAAGTCTTGGTTTCTATTTGTATATAATTTATTCATTAGTGGGGGATTCAGACAAGATAAATAGTAATTACAATACAGTATGATAAGAGTTAACATAGTGTAGTCTAAAAGCAATTCCAATAAAAATTAGAAATATTTTTTTTCCCATTTTACATATAAGGAAATCAAGGCTCAGAGAGGTTAAGAAGTGGCCCAAGGGCAACATATACTGATAGCTATTGGAGATTTTAACCCAGGTCTATAAGATTTTGGAGCCAGAACTCTGCCATTTAGTTACCTGCCTCTCACATAGTTCTTTCTCCTCCATTGGCAGCTGGTTTTAGAAATCTTTGATTTATTAAAAAATCGTAACAGAGATTGAAGTCATGGGCCATAAACCTCATCCAGGTGTCTAATTAAAAGTCACAATCCATCACGTGGAACCTTGACATTAGAGTAGTGAGGCTCTGAGACCCAGAGCTGCTCAGGCCCTGAGATGCACTCATCCCTCTAAGCCAGCTGGTTGTTTACAGCAGACTCTCTATCTCCAAACGCCAGCCAGGTCCTGGGAACACATGGTTTCCTTCCTATAGCAGAGCCAGAGGGCCCTGGCTTCTTGGGCAACAGCAGTTGCTAGGATTGTCCTCTCCCAAGTGGCCAAGGCCCTTCGCCTCCTAGGTTCACTGCTATAATATTGGGATGGGACAAGTGTCTTTCTCCTTTACTTACCAGGTCACAGATGATAGCAGCTCATCACTTCATTTTCTAAGTGACTTTTTTGTCTGTTCCAGGTCACTGGGGCACCTTTTCCTACGGGAAGCCAGAGAGGCTGCTCATCGCTGAGAGCTGGCCTTGTGGGGAGCAGAGCACCAGGCGCTAGGGGAGAGTGAAGGAAGCAGTCTCAGCTACTGGGCTAGTATCTAGCAGGGTTGTTACTCACAGTCAGGATTCAACACTTAGAAGGATAGCAACCTGTTTCACTTTTTCCCTTTTCTCCTCAGGTTATAAATAAGCAACAAAACCCCCAAACAACCAGCGTCAAAATCATGGTACATTATTCCATTCTATATTAAAAGTTGCTATGAAATAGAAAACCTAGATTTGAACATCTGTTTTGTCAGTCCCTGGCTGCATGACTTTGGGCAACTGACTTTGCTTCTTCCAATCTCTGCTTCTCCAGCAGTCAAGTGGAATAGGTACTTTATCTAAGACTGTGCAGCTAATGTCGCACACCCTGGGATTTTGTCACAAGCCTTTGTTGGTATCAAAACACTCATTGCTCGCTCTTAGAAATGCATCTGGCACATAGTAAGGGCTCTATAAGTTTAACTCTGGGTCACCACACTGCCACCATGGCAAGCTTGTGAAAGAATTATAAAGTGTGTGCTTATTGCTCTCTGTTGCTCCCTTTCTGTTCCCTGATACTTCATGCACTCAGAATTCCCTCATGTCTCTTCTCTTTACCCCATTACACCTGTTTCTTCGAAAGAGTCTATAATTTGGACTCAGAAATACAGAAATCCTTTGACTTGAGTTCCAGTTCTACCAGTTATTGGCTACATAATGGTGGCCATATATGTTTATTTCCTGATTCTCAACTTCTCATTGTTTAGAAAGAAAGAGTTAGCCAAGATGATCTATACATTTCTTTCTTGGTTTAAAATATATATTTGGAGTCAGACGTTCAGGATTAGAGTTTCCAGGAATGTGAACTTGGGAAAGCCCTGGCTTTGCCTAAATCTGTAGCCACTTGTAAAATGGGAATCATGAAAGCCCCTATCCATAGGTAGTTGTGAGAACGTGTTGGTACAACAACAGCATTTCTTAGGACAGCACCTGGCATGTATGAAGGTACACCAGTAGCTATAATATTTGTAATCTAAAATTATACCGTCTAGGATCAAATAGATCATTTCCACCTCAACCTGAATCCCAATCATATGTTTTCTTTCCCTGGTGGCAGTTGCTTCATAAAGACATTGTTAGCTGTCAAAGGGATTTCAGTCAAAAGGAAGTATTTGAGGCTTTCCAAGCTCCCTGGAAATCATGTCACTTGGGCATCTGCCTACACTGACGAGCTATAAAACGTGTTTTGTGTGGAGCAACCAGGTAGTTAGTCCAGGAGCTCAGATTTTTTCTTGAAGTCTTTCTGAGGAATCTCAAGAACTGCAGACCCAAGTCTTCAGTTGTGTGTGTGTGTGTGTGTGTGTGTGTGTTGTGTTGTGTTTTGTTGTGCGAGGAAAACAGAGGAGCTTGGCTGAAGAAGCCAGCTCTGCCCTGGTCTGACATTTTTTTTTTTTTAGAAGTGAGAAAGGCTTCCTATTCCTTTGCTTTCTCTTGGCTCAGCCTGCTTGGTATTCTTATTCAAATCAGACCCCAATCAGAGGGGAGTACACATCAGTCAGTCAGACATGCTTGCGTGTGTGGGCTTTAATTACCCTGTGCCTTCCGACCATTCACACCCAAAGGAAATCACTGCAGTACAGGATCTGGACTATATTCTCTAAGGAAGCATTCAGTGAATAGAAAGGCAAAACCTGTGAAATGTGATAAAACTTGGCATGCAGTCATAGATGGAGACAGTCCACAGAAACTCAAGTCGGCCTCAGGAGAGAACCTCCAAGCCTTCAAAGTCTGAAGGACGCTACCTTTTCTCAGTAGTCTCTTATTCAATATCTTTGCTATACGCTTCTATAACTGAAGTCTTTCTAATGATAGGAGCATCACCTCATGTGGTTCAAAGAGACCTAGTCATTCATCTGAAGTCTGCCTCCTCAGTGTCTTAGGGCTTCCTGGAGAAACAGAACCAATAGGCTATATATGTAGATACATGTAAGAGGAGATTTATTACAGAAATTGACTTACTTGATTATGGAGGTCAACAAGTCCCACGATCTGCTGTCTGCCAACTGGAGAACCAGGAAAGTCAGTGGTGTAATTTAGTCTGAGACTGAAGGTCTGAGAATTGCAGGGTGATGCTATAAGTCCTTGTTTGAGTCCAAAATCCTGAGAACTAAGAGCTCCAATGTCTGCAGGCAGGAGAAGATGGATGTCTTAGCTTGAGCAGAGAAAGTGAATTACCCTTTCTTCTGCCTTTTTGTTCTATCGGAGCCTTCAATGGATTGGATGATGCCAGCCCACAATGGTGAGAGCTGATCTTCTTTACTCAGTCTACTGATTCAAATGCTAATTTCATCTGGAAACATTCTCACAGATACACCCAGAAATAATGTTTTACCAACAATATGGACCTCCCTCAATCCAGTCAAGTCGACACCTAAAATTAACCATCACAGCAACTATGCTAATCTCTGCTTGAATGTCTCTAACAGAATACTTACTGAGTCCAGTTCATCTTTGTTCAACTATCTTAGAAAGTTTTTCATAGTGAAGTGTTCTTCCTGAAGCTTCCATCTTTTGCTTGTGGAACCTCTTTGGACCATTCAGTACATTTATCTCAGTGTTTCCCCAAATTCAGTAACTCATGTACCACCTTTACAGTTGTTTTATATCTATGCACTACCTATAATACTACCCACATAATATTTTCTTTTACTTTTTTTTTTGAGTAGGAATCTCGCTCTGTCGCCCAGCCTGGAGTGCAGCAGCATGCTCATGGCCACCGCAGCTTTGACCTGCTGGGCTCAAGTGATTCTTCTGCCTCAGACTTCCAAGTAGCTGGAACTACAGGCATGCATTACCATGCCCAGCTAATTTTTATTTATTTATTTGTTTATTGCAGAGACAGAGGTCTCACCGTTTCCCAGGTTGGTCTCGAATTCGTGGACTCAGGCAATCTTCTTGCCTCCGTCTCTCAAAGTGCTGGGACTACAGGCTTGAGCCACTGCTCCTGGCCATCCTTTACTTGTTTTTTAACTTAAACACTTGAGTTTTGTCCTAAGCACAATTATCTGTGAAACTGTGGACTTAAAGGGGGAGTATTTTTTTTATAATACATATAAAAATAAATACATGTACCATATAAAATCATCTTGTATGCCATCTGAAGTAGCATGTCATATGAGAGGGGACCCAGAAATCTCTGAATTTATTTATAAAAAATTATGTATTTATTTTTACATGTTTAAACTTTAGTCACCTTCAAAGTACCCTCTGTTTGATGCAATACACCTATCAAGATGCTTTTTCTACTGCTCAAAACAGTATTTGAACTCATCAATTTTGATGCCTATTAGTGCTTCTGCCATTTTTTTGTTTCACCTTTTCCACATTGGCAAAATGTTTCCCTTTGAAAACTTTTTTCATCTAGGGAAACAGACAAACAAAAAAGTCACTCAGGGTGAGACTGGGTGAACAGGGAGGGTGGGAAGCAGGGGTCATGACATTTTTGGTTAAAAACTGTGGAACACTTAGCACAGTGTGGGCAACTGTGCTGGTAAATCGCCCATCATGAAATGGGCAAATGCATTGAAAGAATCTCCGAGAAAAAATTCACTAAAGTTGAATGCAGCTCTCACAACAATGCTAGCTGGTACACTGATGCCAATGGATTCCTAGAACAATTACCTAGTGGGGGAAGCCTGTACTCCAAGGGGGCCTCCCTCTAAAAAATAATTCCCTTTTTTGAGGGGGGTCCCCCTTCATATGTCTGTACTCCAAATAACCCTGTCCTGTTATATTTAATTAAATACAATAAATTATTGAACAATTATTACGTGCCAGATACACAGTAGGTGCTTCATGTATGTTATCTCAATGAATAGTTTGATGCTCACAATAACACTCTGAGCTCAGTGCTATTCTTATACTTGTTTTACAGATGAAGAAATGGAAGTTCAGAAAGAAGAAATACTTGTCTGAAGTAAGTTGTACAATTAGTGACTATAAAGGCTAGACCTGAATTCAGATGTCACACTGCCCACTGGGCCACTGAATGACTAGAAGTTCTATTTGCCCCAGAAAGAGGGAACTTCCAATGTTGTGGTGCCTTTACTTCATTGTCTCAGCCAGGGTGGAAGAAGATATCTTTGTCTCCAAAACAGCTTACTGCTGACTGGAACAGTTGTTTATACTTCAGTGAGTGCTCTTAAATGCTCTAAATAGACAGCTAAGTTGACAGACATAAATGTGGCAGGTGTATTTTAGCCATAATTCCTTTCTCTTGAGAAATGTCTCGGTTCTGAAATGGAGCCCAAGGCATGCCAGACACAAATAACAGATGTAGATATAGAAGTCTGGAATGGGGGGGTGGGGACTAGAATAGAGTATCCTCTAATCCTTTCAACCCTTCATGTGCTACATTGAAAGTGTGATTGTGTACTATGTAGTGGGGAAGGGAAGAATGGGAATGAGGAAAGACAAAGGCAAGTTACAGGAAATTTGTAGGTGTTGTCTCCTTACTCAGGACTGAGGTAAAACTGTTAAGCCACCAAGATCCTTAGGCAAGAGTATCTTTTCTTCTGTTATCTGTAGGAGGTTACAGTATTAATATTTACGGTTTTCCAAACAGGCTCCACAGAATACTGATGTTTTATAATGTGTTAAAAAAAACTCTATGAAAAAGGTCTGGTAGCCAAATAAATGTGGAAAATGGCCCATACCATATTCCCTTCTTATTGATTCTAAACATATCTTACCCATTAAAAGACTCTGAGAATGGATAACTGATAACTTTGTTTAACCCATTGCTTCTCAAAATTATTTGACCACTGTTGGAGAAAGTCGGAAAACTTTGAAATGGCCAAAGAGATTTCTGGGTATTCCTTCAGTTGAATATGAGGCATTAACTGCCTCCTTTTTGTGGGTTATCTGATTTTATGGGGGTCTTGATCTTTTATTGTCTTTGACCAAACGATTTTACAGAACTGTGTGTTGTAAAAAACTAATAGTAATGCAAATGACTCTTGTTCCTGGCAATGCAAATGCATTTTTTCCTCAGGGGAGTTGCACAGATACATCTGCTGGCAAGTTTACTTCCCCACTCCTGGTTGCCCATATGTGTCACTTCTTTGGATTCCCCCTGGTACTCATTTTTTATATCTTACTTGTTCCCTCATTATTTGATGAGCTAAATAAAATCTTTGACACATTTTAATTTTAAAATTGTAGAAGAGGCATGATTTTTCCCTTTTCTAAAAATTATCTTTTCATGCGCAGAACTTCCTTTTTTTTTTTTTCTTGTCTGCTGTTAATTTTGTCTCTTCACATAACTACGTGTCTACCCCCGTGGCCTACCAATTCTGGCTCCTGGCTTTTCTTTCTCTCCTAGTTCACAGCTCTAAGTCTGACTCCTGCAGTAAGTGACTACCTTCTGGGTCTCAGGACTCCATCTTCTGCAATGCTGGTGGGGTCAGGCGGCCGAGGGAAGCACCATGTGCAAAGTGGTTTTCCTACCCACCCTTTCCAGAACAAACTTTTTATTTTCACCTTCACTTTTGGCATCATTTTCTCCTTTTCCTGAGCTGCCACACCCAGTCTTTGCTTATTCAAATCCTTCTTGTCTTTTCAGACCCAATACCCTCCTCCATGTAGCACTCATGGCTATACCAGCTGGAATCACTTTCTTCCTGCATTGAGATGCCTCAACATTTCATATCTTTTATTTGGCCCTCTTCATTTACTTCCTGATGCTATTTATGCACATTTTAAAAATCTCAACTAACACCAGAAGGGAGAGTTTAATTTATTATTTATTTTAATGGTGGAATCACAGGGTTGGTCCTATTCCATGAACTTGTTCCCAGTGTCTCTCAAAATGGGAACCATAATGGTTTGTGATTGTTTGTACAAATGATTTCTTAAGAAAGGGCTCCCAGAGGAGACTGGTATGCGAGACAGAACGAGGGAATGGGAGGAAGCCACGCAAAAGTGAAATCATGCAGAATCTTTTGGAAGCTATGTTCAGTCTGATCCCTTAGGAATTCTGAAGCATAAGCTAGGCTTAGAGTTGTCCTAACCAAGGAGCACACATGAGTCCTTAGTTGAGGGCCATCCAGGCACTTCTTGGGCATTCTTGAGTGCAAAGTTACTCTAGTTGCCTGAGGGAAGTCCTTCAAAGATAAACCTTGAGTGCTGGTTGTTAGAATCAAAATTATATACAAGTGCATAAAAATTATAAACAATCCAAAAATTTTAGTTGGGAGTGGTGGTGTGTACCTGTAGTTCCAGCTACATGGGAGGCTGCAGTGGAAGAATCTCCTGAGTCCAGGAGGTCAAGGTTGCTGTAAGCTGTGATTGTTGTG
This sequence comes from Tarsius wallacei, assembly GCA_963574415.1. Taxonomy (NCBI): domain Eukaryota; kingdom Metazoa; phylum Chordata; class Mammalia; order Primates; family Tarsiidae; genus Tarsius; species Tarsius wallacei. Next base: position 26,831 of record CAUYQG010127306.1, read on the forward strand.
ATCATGCCACTGCACTGTAGCCTGGATGATAGAGTGAGACCCTAACTCAAAAAAAAAAAAAAAAAAAAAGTTAAGCAAGAATCTGGGGCACCAACATTATCCATGATATCTTACATCATAACAAGTTTTTAAAAATTGTGGTAAAATACACATAACATGAAATTTAGCATCTTAGCCATTTATCTTAGCCACTTTAAAGGTAGATTTCGGTGGCATTAAGTACATCCATATTGCTATGCTACCATCACCACTGTCCAACCACAGAACTCTTTTTATCTTGCAAAACTAAAGCTATGTACCCATTAACCAACTCACCATTCCTCATTCCCTCTAGCCCCTGACCACTACTTCTACTTTCTGTATGAATTTGACTATTCTAGGTACTTAATATATCAAATCATGCAGAATTTGTCCTATTGGGGAACTGTGATATTTTTAAGCAAACAACAATAGTCATTTAAAAAGTAGTATCCCGAAATGTTTGCATCACATAAATGACCTCTCCAGCCTTCTCTTATTCTTCCTGGGTACTGGAGATCCCCCTCTCTTCTTCCACCAACTTCAAACAATAGATCAAGGATGGGCTCAAGAGGGTCTTGATTTACCTGGAGCTGTATGACCCCTAATCCTGGCAGTGAGATCACGTTACCATGGTACCTCTTAAAGTACCCATTCTGAGGTTCCTCCTAGATCTTGTGTCCCTACAAGAAGGAGGCAGAGAGAGAGAGAGAGAGAGAGAGAGAGAGAGAGAGAGAGAGAGAGAGATGCAGACAGAAGAAGAGATTACACAGTCACACAGAGAATAAGGCAATGTGATGACAGATAGGAGCTGGAACGATGCCACCACAACCCCAGGAAGGAGGCTGGGGCAGCCACAGAAGCTGGATGAGACAAAGAATGGATTCATCCTTACCCTAGCAGAGTGTAGTCCTGCTAGATTTTGGATTTGTAGCCTCCAGAACTGTGAGAGTATACATTTCTACTGTTTTAAGCCATCAAGCTAGTGGTAATTTGTTATAGCAGCCACAGGAAACAAAAACACCATGTAATTAAAAAATAATTTTCAAAGGTGTTAAAAATTTCTGTAGTGACTCTCTATGAACACAATTGTTGATTATTGTCATCAGCCTCCCCTAGGGAGAAGATGAGCCCGACACTAACATTTTGGATAAGCATCCAAATGGAATCAGAAACCTGCCTTTCTCTTTCCTCCTTAGGGGAAAAATGACTATCATTTCAGCTAGTTTTATTTTCAAGTGTTCCTTTGTCAACTTAGGTTTTGGAGAAACTCTTATATGATAAAAGATTCAGATAGTTTCCGAGTAAAAGCCCTTTTTTTTTTCCAGTCAAATTTTCCCCTGCAAGGACTATATTTTGTTTCTATGCTACAAATCCATTTACATAAGTTCTGTCTTGGGGAGATGGAAATGTAAATGGCTTGGAAAAAGAGAACTCTGTCTGCAGTAAGAGATAATGTACCTTTTTATTTTGTGGAAATTAAGCTATTACTGAGTCTACATAATATAAATATTTAAGCATTAAGTGGTATTTTATGCAAATCAATAAATGAGAAGAAAATAGTACTTGCAGAAAAATAAAATTCACTTTTAGAGAAGTAGCAAGGCCACTTCTAACCAGTTCTTAGGTGCAGTACAATTGATAGGATGACCATGTGCTGCTGTAAAACTCAAAACTCCAACAAATAATTCCTAGTGTTGGTGTAGAGCTTTACAGTTTGCAAAATCTTTTGTAGCAGTTGTTATGGGTTGAATTGTGTCCCCTCCAAATTTTATATCTTGAAATCCTAACCCCCAGTAACACAGAATGTGACCTTAATTGTAAATAGGATTATTGCAGATATAATTAGTTAAAATGGAGTTCTAGGGAATTAGGATGGGTTCCTATTCCAGTAGTACTGGTGTCCTCATAGAAAAGGAAAACTTGAGCACAGACACGCATAGAGGGAAGATGATGTAAAGAGACAGGGAGAAGATGGCCATCTGTAAATTAAAAATGCCTGAGGCTACCAGAAGCTAGGAGAGAGTTCTGGAACAAATCTTCCCCAGCTCTGTCAACACCTTGATATTGGACTTCTAGTTTCCAGAACTGTAAGACAATAAATTCATATTGTTTAAGCCATCCAGGTTGTGGCACTTTGTTATGGCAGCCCTAGCAAACAAATACATCAGTGGAGTTTAGGAAATGTTTCATATCAAAAGCCAGTTGCCAAGATCATTTAGAACAAATCCAGGACTAAAATCTGGATCTTCTGACTTCTGGTACAGTGATGTGAAAATTTCAGGTTTGTTGGATCTAGGTGCCAGAGCTGAATCAGAGGAGATGACTTAGCCATTATCTGCAGCTGATGAATATCCTGAGCATGAGTTAAGTGGAAGTTTATGAGTTGAGAGAGTGGAGGATCTTGGGTAGTTAGCATGAACCCAAACACAGCAAAGAACTCTGAATCCTAGTAAACAGGTGGGATGTGCTAAGATTAACAAATGGCAGAACTGGTTTAAGGGTCAGAAAGCTGTAGAGGTTAGAGGCTGAAGAAGTCAAAGAGTTGATTAGTTAAGGACAAGCCCACTTTTCCAGTAGCCCAAGAATTTATGCAGAATAGTCCTGTCATCCAGGTGTGGGAATCTCTGTGGTCTGAGACAACTCAGATCACAGGCAGACTGTTTCTTGCAATTTACGGGAGCACATTCCCAGAAGCAGGGGCTTCCCCAAGTATCATATCAGTTATCAGACAAGATTTGGCACATTCAGGGTGGTATGGCCATAGATTCTTATCTGTTATCTTTGCTAGTGACCCTTTCCCATTTGATCCTTGTTTCCATATGAACACATAACAGGGAAATGGTGTGCTGTAAGGAGGGGTGTATGCCTATTGATGCTCTCTGCCTCCCTATGATTAGAATTCCAGGAATGAGTTAACATTGAGGGAAACTGAATAGTTCCCTGCTATCTTGTGAGGAAGATCTGCATCTGATTGTCATGTCTCGCTGCTCTCTGAAAGTCAGCTGTGTGTATGATGAAGAAATGTGCAGTCCCACAAGAAGCATGTGAGTTAGGCTCTTTGGGTATGGGAAAGAGAGACTCCATCAGGCTAAGAATCTAGGGGTTTATCCTACTGAGTCATAGATGACAAGAATATTGGTCATGCAGTTGCTCCTCTCAGAGGCTTGGATACAGTTTGAATACCTGAGGGATCAGCACCTCTCCATGACCTGGGTATCCATCTAACCACCCATTAACAGAGCAAGTTCCCCAATTTCTCCTCCTGTCCCCCGCTCCTCCTTCTCTCTGCTTCTATGATTCCTGCCAGCAGAGGCTGCAGGAAGCAGATAACTCAAAACATGACAGTGGTTTGATGACCAGGGAAAGTTCTGGGGCAATTAACGAGTATCTTTCCAAGGAAAGCTGTGGGAGGTAGATGCTTAGCCAATTGACTCTGTGAATAATAGCAAAATGATTTTACTCCAAGAATTTGAGGAAACAAAAGTGGGCAAGCTACAGATTCAGATTTAGTTCACATTTTTAAGAAGTTAATATTGGCTATATACTATGCTTGGTGCTTTTACTTGTTATTTAAATCTAAAGCTGAAAGCAGAATTCCTTTTCAAGAGAGAATTACAGTATTTCTGTTTAGGGTATGTCTAGATTGATGGCTTCTCTGAGTGTGTAAGAAGAAGTTATCCCTGCACCCCACTTTTTATGGGCAAAAGCCAGATATGGAAAGATCAGGAGCTCTGAGTAATAAAGCTGGTGAATGTTGAATTGCCAAAGACAGCCTGAAAAAGAAAGGTTTTAGCATCATGAAATTTAATCCTTACAATGACTTTGTAAGAGGAATACCATTGCTATCTTCACATCACAAAATAGAAGCCTGTGCACAGCAAAGTTTAATAAACTGCATGGTGTCACACAGCTAACTAGTGACAAAGATGAGATTTAACACATTCTATTTGACATTAAAATTGGTACTCTTAACCATTAGGTTGTACTTCTTAGAAATATTTGCCTGTTAATATGGATTTAACACAATAACAGAAAATAAGTCCTAAACATCGTCAGGTAAATTCACACTTGGCTTCAATAATCCGGCTCTCCTTTCTTACGTACAAGTGGTTAGTCTGGTTTGTAGAGATACACCCTGCACAGTGTTCTTGCAGATGGTCATTGTGAGGCAGATGAGAGCATCTGCTTCCTCTCCAAAGAGTGGGTGTAACAGTAACCAAAAAAGAAATGTGGTACCTCAATAGATCTGCTTCAAGACGGGCTTATATTTTTGGCTGAGACTTGACTTTGTAATATTTTATGACCAAGAGAGGGAGGCTGAAAGTTATGCTGTTTTGAGATAATGCAGTAAACTGGAATGCATAAGTGATTTGCAGGGAAATTACTTACCAACAAAAAATAGAAAGTGGAGTCAGTTTAAATAACTTAAGCAAACATATCTTAAGTGTGGACAAAATAGCCCATTACTTGGGTGGACTTCTTAGCTCATGTTAAACTTCTTGACAGACTTATATCCCTCAGGTCATTGGTAGGGAGGGGTGGAGTGTCAAATTCCATTTGTGGTAGAGACCATGAGTTGGGCTCAAAAACTTACAAAAATCATTTTTTAATTTGCTTCTGCCATAAGCGGATTATATAGAATTTGATTTTCACGTTCTGAGGATCTTGCTTCCAACCCAGACACTATTACTAGAGCTGTCAGGGAGACGGGAGATGCCTGTGTTCTGCACAGCCAAATAATGGTGTTTCCTTTGAATTTAACAGCAGCAGAAGACAGGAGTGTTTTCTCTAGATATACTTTGCTTTAAACCCTGAAAAACCTAGAGATATTACACACCTACCTGACTTTGAAAACGGAGGATTCCTGTGGGGTGTTTATTTCTTTCATAACCACAAGATGAATTGATAGTGCGTGTGCTGGGATAGAGGAAACAAATAGACCATTTCCAAATGCTTTTGCAATGAATATAACTAAACTGTTTTAAAAAGCCAGCCTAGTCAAAATAAGTGCAATTATTATAAAAAAAACAAGTCATCTTTATAGGAGAAACAGTCTGGAAATATAAGCTGGGGAAAGCAGAATGTGTGTGTGTGTGTGTGTGTGTGTGTGTGTGTGTGTGTGTGTATTTGGGTGTCAGTCTTCAAAGGCTGCAATTATCTGATAGCACATGCTTAAATTCTTCAGAGGATTTTTCATTGTGGCATATATCAAATGAAGGAGGAGAATTAAATCTAGCCAACCATTGTGCAATTTAGGATGCAGCCTATATACTGTACCCAGGGTTCTTATGATGAAAAACATTAATTTCCCTTAGTTCCTAGAAGGGTTTTTGAACCCAGTTGACTATTCCAAGCTCTATGGGAATGCATTTTTATGTATTTATTATACTCATAAAAACCCGTGGCCCCATTTAGCCTCAGGATACACTAATATCATCTTAAAATATGCAGAATTAATAACCACTTAAAATGTTCTCAGAAGCCTTAAAATTTTCTAGTGTCTTTGTGTCTTTAAAAAAGAAATGCAGGCAGGCAGGATAGAAGGATAGAAAGATAGAAAACAAGTCAAACTCACTGGCTGGTAGGGTAGCTTGAGAGCTGGGTTCCTCTTCCCTCACTTCATAAATGACCTTGTATTGTGCAGTAGCATCCTTGGAACACAGTGGCTGCTCACTCAATATTTGTCTTTCTTTGAAACTGTTGGAAGAAGCAGCCTACAAATTGAGCAGTAATGACCATAACATTAACTATTATTTATATATGGTTCTTTAGAGATTACAAGGCAAATACCACACCATTACACCCTAGTGGCTATTGGGAACCTGTCAGATAAAATGTGACCAGAGGTTGAAGTGGGATGGAGAGACAGGGGAAGGTAAGAGGTTGCCCCTTCACTGGTAATAACTCCTTGTTTATTCTTTGATTTCAGTCATGGTTCTTTTACTACCGGTTGTTAACTTTTACAGTTAAGAATTTGAGAAATGAATAAAAACTAAGAACCCATTCCTTAGAAAAATAAACACACAAATAACCGAAACTGTCTGTGTTTTCAGGAGGTTAGTAGATGTCTTGTCAGCCAGCTGCGGACCTGGCTTAGAGAACTTGGCCTCTTAGTTTTTGGTACAAGCTGGACAGTGAAGAATGGATAGCTAAGGGAGAGTGGACAGCAATCATGTATGTTCATTTGTCACGGTATGCCTAATACCTAGCTCTTTAGGTGGCACATAGTATGTGTTCATTAGATATGCATTTGATGAATAAATGAACATGAGACTTTTAAGTTTCAATGATTTGCCTTTCAACCAAGCACCTCAAAGTGTTAATATGGTCATCCTTTTGCTATTCAAGGCAAATTTTGGTGTAGAGGAATATCAGCAGGAAATATTCAATTTGAGTCAGTTTCTTTTTCCTGCTGTGCCTTCTTTTCTGATTTCCAACCAAGTAATTATGGAAGACAACTGGTTCAAATATCTATTAAGTAGCATTGTGACCTTGAGCACATTTTGTCTTCCCCAAAGTTGAGATGCTAATTTAATACCTTTTCTCCTGATACTACTGGGATGTTGGAGAAAAGAAATAACATATGTGTGAAATTTATTTTATTAAAAGAGCCAAATAGGTTTCAAAGTATTCTAACCTACCAACGGTATGCTGCCAGGAATAAGATTTTTTGGTGGGTTTATGGTGGGAGAGATGTACTATATGCTGTTAAATGCTGAGTGGTCAATGTTAGGTCGGCCACACAGGTGTTGTATTGGGGCAGTATTTTATAATGGAGTTTTCTAGGGCAGACAACCATAAAACAATACATTGGAAGGGCTACTTATCTGCCTTTTCTTCTTACATCTTACTCCACTGTGCCATCATCATCATCCTAACAGGTTATTCCAGAGTTTCTCACCGGGATGTTATGATGTTAACAAGTGTCTTGTCCAAGACATTCTAAGTAAAACCTTTTTGCCTTATCTGTGTTGCTGATTTGGAAATTTAAGCTCCTCTCTGTCTTCAGGGATGCCATTTAAATAATTTTAACTATTGTTAAAAATCACAGCATGTTCCTGCATATCACCACACCCATGAAGATTCTTCTCCCTTTTTTGTTATGTCCTGTGATTAAAGACGCTTGCTGCATTGTAAGACAGAATGGGGGTTAAATTCTAACTGTGCCACTTATCAGCTGCATGTTCATGAGTACGTTTTTAACCTCCTGAGACCCAGTGTTCTTATTTGTGAAATGGGACTCATATCATATCCTTATAGGGTTATTGTAAAGCTTAAATGTAAACATTAAAAGCTCAAATAAATAAAATAGTGCTTATTAAAGCAGTTAGTACAGTGTCTGATCATGCTGAAAAGCTTTGTAGCTGTTAGTTGATGCTGCTCTTGCCATTGACATTTGTTTGTTGAAGATGCTGCCTTGAGAGTGTTAGTCTGGCTCTGAGTTTAGGGTGAGCACTGTGGCCTCACACAAGAGGTTTTCTCCAGGGGATTCCTGCTGGGCCTTCAATCAGGGAGGAGAAAAGCTCAGTTGTCTGCTGATGCTCATAGTCTGACGCTCTGAGACTTTTTTCAGGATGCCTTGGGTATTTCTTTCTCCCTGCGTCAGAATGTACAGAAGTTTTATCAGGAGATGAACCTCCCAATATTCAATAATCTATTTCTTAGAGTAGAGCTTAAAAAAAAATCCCTCAGTTCTCTGCCTACCCAAAGACAGCAGTTCCCAGAACTGCAGCTGTACACAACAAGGCTCTGTTTGGTCCATACTCTGCTAGCCCCAGCATCTCTGTTCGCTGCTAGTTTAGTGCTTCTCTACTAGACAAATTGCTGCATCAGAAACTCCTCATCAACCTTCTTTTCACCACTGGATCAACTGGTGCTTTCTATCTCCTATGTAAAACATATGCCTAACACCCAAAAAATGCAGATTGTTCCAACTAGCGGCCAGCTCTGTTTCATTCTGATACTTCTGTTCCCCCAGTGCAGTTGATTACTTGCCAAGAGTCAGTTGTATTGCTGCCCATAGCTATTTATGCCAGTTCTATTTGTTATGTAATTACATGCTTCAATTAAATGTTCCATAAACTGATTTAATATAAGTGTAAAAAGAGAATTGTTGATTCTGTGAATGTTTTGGAAACAGTAAGGTTGAGTTGCTAAAAACGCTGTTGAATTAGATGTGGGCGAGACAACTCTAAAAGCCTTGGGGATGGAAAAAATCATAAAAACTAGAGAGACTGCACTCAGATTGTTTCACAAAGGTCTTAAGAGTCTCACTCTGCTTTAAAGAAAGCACACCTGTAAATCCTAGTAGATGATGAGTCTGAGTTGTTCATGCAACAAAGGCAGTGTGAATTCTGATCACTGAACCAGTTTAAAGTCAATCACAACCACAATACCCTGGCCTACATCAAGAGCTTAGGAATGATTCAATGTATACATTTTAAGTTAAAATCAAAATTTAAGTTATTCATGCGTCACTTTAAAGGACTTTCCAGTTTAACTAGTATTTTCTTTTTTTCTCCCTTTAAAAAAAAAATTTATTTTGAGGATGTAGGGTACAATTCAGGGTTAGGTATACAAATGCTCATTATATAGGTACGCTTATTAATGAGGTGTGTCCCCACCGCCCTGGCAGTTTCCCACTACTGCCAATTCCATTCTTATAGTATTATGATAATTGTTCAAGGTCTGCTTATGAGTGAGAACATGTGGTACTCAGTTCTTTGTTTCTGGAATAGATCACCCAGTATTATAGAATCTAAGTTCACCCAAGTTGCTGCAAAGTTCATAATTTTGTCCTTCTTTATGGCTGTGTAATATTCTATTGTGTATATGTACCACATTTTAAAATCTAGTCTTCTTTCAATGGACAGCATGGTTGGTTCCATGTTTTTGTTAAGTAAAAAATGCTGCAATAAACGTGTGTGTGCAGATATCTTTTTCATAGAGTGATTTAACAACACCCTTCCCAAGAATGCAGGAAAAAGATTGAAAACACATATAAATCAACTCAAAAGTCAAAAGAAAGAACACAAACAAATAAAAAAACAGCAGTAGCAACAACAAACTCTACAAGAACCTCATGACAGGGATAAGCTCTCATATCTCAATAGTTAGCCTGAATGTGACAGGACTAAATGCACCACTGAAAAGCATTTTCTGCTAACTGACCAACTATCCATCTGGTCACACAGGATGACTGCAGAGGGTTTCTACTGTACAAGGTGCCTACCCTCCTGAATGTACCTGATACTTTTGCTGTCTACAGCACAAGTTCTTTAAAATTGGCCAGTGATGGCCATGAGTTGGACAGGTAGATCACAATCTCTCACCTGGTTTTCTTTGAGCTCATACTGTGAACAAGCATGACCAAATAATCTATGTGTGAATTCCTTCCTATATTAAATAATATTTTGTGCATAATTTTTCATACACTGCTTTTTTCAATCTCCTAACGGTCTCTGGGAGGTAGGAATTATTATCAGTTTTATAGACAGACTGCTAAATTTCAGAGAAGTTAGAAAACTTGATCCTAGTCACACACAAATTAGAGCCATGACTAAGATGAGTTCTAGATTCCAACTCCTATGATGTATCCATCAAGACTGATGTGCCTGGTGATTCGGATGGTGGCATAAACTGATCCACTCAGTACTGAGATCCAGGTCCTAATGCCATTAGCACTGAGCTTTAACAAGCTCCAACTAAACATGATTCACACATTCTTAAGATCCTCATCACTTGGACTAGTCACAGGTGAAGAGCTTGCTGTAGACCATCCTCTGAACTTCCAAGTCAAGGATTTGTCAAAGCAGTACAGCTCCTGTGAACCTCTACTCTCTTCCCTTCCACTCTCCTGCTGGCTGTGCTGCAGGGAAGCTGTGAGCTACTGGACACACTAAAACATTCAAAGTGAGCCACCAGGACAGAGGGGAATGCTTCTGGCAGCACACATTATTTGCATTGTTGTAACACCTGCTCATTTTGATGTAAGATAAGAGTCTGTCAGAATTTCCATATTCCTCCTATTCAATGGGAAAGTCATTTGGCTAGTTCCAGTCCCTCTGGTCTATAATTTGGGACATGGTGTGTCAGCTCAGATAGCATTGCTTTAATATTAAAATTGTTTTTGATCATTTGGGTTAGTATCGAGCCAAATACACATGCTTGTTTTTTGTTCCCCAGTCTACTTGGGGAGAAACACAGGAGAAAGAGTCTGACTTTTGAGGAAAGTCAGGGGAAAAGCAAAGCACCCAGAGAGTTTAAATTAGCATTTTGTAAAATTTTGTCTGTGATTCACCGGTATTAGAATTACCTGTGCAGCTGATTAGCCACACACATTTCTAGGCTTTATCCCAGATATACTCAGACCCTACAGAAGTAGAACATGGGATTATAGGTCTCAGACTCACTGGTTTAAATAAATTACATGGGGTAATAAACATCTATATCCATTTCCAATGGTTGTTATAACAAAGTACCACAAACTTGATGGCTTAAAACAAGAAAAATGTATTCTCTTACAGTTCTGGAGGCCAGGAGCTTCAAATCAAGGTGTCAGTAGGGCCATTCTCTTTCTGAAGGCTCCAGGGGAGAATCAGTTTCAGGCCTTTTTCTTAGCATTTAGTGTTGCAGAAAACTCTTGATAGTCTTTGACTTATAGATGAATGACTTCAGTCCCTGCCTCAGTCTGCACTTGGTGTTCTCTCTGTGTGTCTCTGTGTCTCTTCTTCATTTAAGAATACCAGCTACATTGGACTGAAGCTCACCCTTATCAAATATGACCTTATCTCACTGAATACATTTGCAAAGACTCTTTCCAAATAAGACCACATTCACTAGTACTAGGGGGTGGGCTTGAACCTATCTCTTGGAGGGACACAATTCAACCTATAACAAAATTTTCTGGGAGGACCTTTATATCAGTGAAACTGATACTCATTTACAACTTGATGTAAAAATTTAGCGGAATTTATGAAAAATAAGCATTCGACTTAGAGATATTAGTTTTTATTTCATAATAGTCGTTTGAAATTCTGAAACTTTATTTATACTGTGCTTTCAGTCATGAAATCTTCAAAAAGAAGTCTTGAATTTTTTACTTTTTAATTTTAATTTTTTTATAGAGATGTGGGGTACAAGTCAGGATTAGCTATGTAAGTAGACGGCATACAGGTGAAGCTTGGGCCTTCAACTGGTCCTTATTTCCCCTGGTGAATTTCTTACTTTTTAAAACAATAATTTTTCTACTAACTGGAAAATAGTGGTGAACTATTTTTCAGCTCACTCCAAATAAACACTTGATTTAACTACCAGTCTCATCCAAAGCCTATATAGTGCTATATCTTGTATTCTGGGCACTGTTTTAGGCCCTAAAGATACCCACGGCAAATGAACCACAAGCCCTTAGCATTGAGAGGTTTTCATTCTAGTGGTAGAGACTGAGAAGTGAATTAGATATCACATACAGAGACAATATTATGATCAAAGTAAAGAAAACTTGGCAGGTAGGAGTTGTAAGAAGATGGACAAGGAGGGCTTTTTGGAGGAGCTAAATTTGAGTGGAAATTGGAAGAAAAGTAGGAATTTGCCAAGTGAAAAGAGTGGGAAGGGTGAACAAAAGATAGCAAATATATCTGGAAAACCTCCAGGAGTTTGTTAAGGTGGTGGAGCAAAAAGAGTGGTGACTTAGTGATGGGAAAGAGTTTGATGGGTTTACTATACTGAATGTTTGTGTCTGCCCCCCTCCCCCATGGTTAATATGTCAAACCCCTAGCCCCCAATGTGATGGTACTGGAGGTAGAGCCTGTGGGAGAGGGAGATACTTGGGATTAGATTAGGTCATCAGGGTGGGGCCTTCATGATGGAATGAATACCCTTATAAAAAGAGGAAGAGACACAAGAGGTCTCTCTCTCTTCAAGCATATGCACCAAGGAAAGGCCATGTGAGCACACAGTGAGAAGGTGGCTATTTACAAGTGCTAAAGTCTGAATACTTGTGCCCCCACTCCCATTATTATGTTGAAATTCTAAACTCCAAGGTGATCAGATCAAGGGTGGAACATTTTGGAGGTGATTAGGTCATGGGGGTGGAGGCTTATGAATGAAATTAGTGCCCCAGCTTAGGGAGGTCCTTCTTCTATGTGAGGATACAGAAGATGGCTATTTGCAACTCAGAGGAGGGCTTTCACCAGAACCCAATCATGCTGAAACCCTGATCTTGGACTTCCCAGCCTCTAGAATTGTGAGAAAGAAATTTCTGTTGGTTATAAGCCACCCAGTGTATGGTATTTTTTATTCCTAGTAGTCCAAATGAACTAAAACAAGTCAGGAAGCAGGCCCTCAACAGGAACCGAACCTGTACTTTAATCTTCAACTTCCTAGCCTCCAGAACTATGAAATATGAATGTGTCCAGCACAACAGCGTTTAAGACTCCCAGTCTATCTATATTTTGTTTTAGGAACTTGATCTGACTAAGACCATTAAGAGCCTGTGTATACTGGGTGATTTGCCCAAGTTTTTCTCTGGAATAGAGTTTGCTAAAGGTTGAACAGTACTCAGTGTGAAAACTCACTAGAAAAACAAGGTGTTCTTTTTGGTAAAGTGCTTTCTAAATGCTGCATCTAATTGCATATTCTTTCTTGTGGATTCACAATAGTTTTTCACAATTAAAGAATTAAAAAGGAAAGAAACCTCATTTTTTTCCTTTGGGAACCAAAGGAAACTGCAACTTCCAAACTTTTTTGTTAGTGAAACTTCATTATGGCACTGTGAATCTAAGAGTTTTCTAGGAATTCCGTGGAATAGCCTTGAGGGGATAAGACTAGCACCATCTAAGGGAAAGGGGGCCAGTGATAACCTGGGTAGGAACTCCCCCAGAGTGGTTAAAAGCAGTCCCTTCATAGTTTCACTAGAAAACTTTTTGAGGCTGATGCTTTGAGTTAACAAATGAGACAAGCAGAGGGAATACCAAAGAAAATTATATTGAGGGGTGTAAGAGATCTAAAGTTAGGGATACTTTTCTGATAAATAAAATTCTAGCTTACAAACAAATCATTCTAAAAGTAATATATATTCATTGGTAAAAATGTTTAAAATGTACATAAGTATATAAAGTCAAACAGATACCATTTTATCCATATATCTTTCTTAAAAATTTAGATCATGTCATACTCTGTTTTTCCCAAGTTGTTTTTTCACTTAACTATATATTTTAACTGTGTCTGTACATAGAACATTATCACACTGTATTGGCATATCATAATTGATTCAAATCCTTAAAAATTTTAGAATTATTTGTTTGGTTGTTTCAAATAGTGCTGTAATAACTATCCTCATACATATAACTTTGATACTTGTGTAACTAGGTTCTGGAAGTAGAAATCCTGTGTCAGATGCAAGGCAAAGATTGCTAGCTATGTCTCAGTATCAATTATTTCTTTCTTCTTTAATAACATAACTTTACATTTATTTCTGGAAATAGTGCAGTCAGCTAAAAGACTACATTTCCCAACCTCTTTTGCAGCTAGATATGGACATGTGACTTACTTTTAATCAATTAAATATGAGCTCAAGTATTATATAATTCTTTTGAGCAGGCTTCTTACTAATTAAACCACACTTTAATTAGTTTCTTTCTTTTTCATGTTGGCTGGGCTTAAGAAGCTGTCTTAAATCATAGAGTGACATGCTAAGGTCACAGAAGAGCAACAAGACTAATGGAGCTTGGGTTCCCCGTAATTTAGAGCCACCATAGTAGCCCTGGAGTGCTTGCTCCTAGATTTCTTTTACAAAAAAGAGAACTAAGTCTTTATATTGTTTCAGCTATTTCCATTTTTTCTATTATATACTTTCAAATTAAGTCCTAACTTATTCAAATGTTGTGCATATCAAAAAACTTGAAGATAATATCTAAATGTCCTGAATTTCAATGGGATTGCCTGGAAGAAAGTTAAATTCATTACAAATAATGAAGTCTTTATCATTTTAAAAACATTATTTCATATCAACATTACTACATCATTTTTATTCAAGAGAATTTTAAGTGTTTAATTTTAAGCTGCCAAATATCCATAAATCAATAACATTTAGAAGAGGAAGTAGAGTCATACAAACTTGTATTCCAATCTTGACTTGGCCACTAAACAGTTGTGTGACCCAGATCTAGTTTAGAACCTCTTAGAACCTCAGTTTCCTAATTTGCAAAGAGGGGTTAATAACAGTAACCTTTTGGGTTATAAATAAGATCATGCATGAAAGTCAGATGAATGTAAATAAGATACTTAGCATAGAAAATGGTATAAGGCACTCCACAAATGTTAGCCATCATTATTTAATATACAAATTAAGTATCTTCTTTTGTGAGCTATTGTGCGGAATATAAGTGTGCATCGCATCAACCCTATGGTCATGTAGCTCAATAGACTAGTTGGGAGAAAAAGCATGATCACAAAGACTGTAACCAACACAGTGAAGAAAATGGGAATCCCAAAAAAGAAAAGTAAACCATCACAGGAATTACAGGAGGAGGAGATAACTTCTGTTTAGGGGTGTGGTGTAAAAAAGTCATAGCAAAGGGAAATTCCAACTGGCAGAAATATCAGAGGACTTCATTCTTCACTAACCAGTACAGCAGCAGCAAAGTGTTGGGTTAGGAAGGCCTGGGTTAGCTATTGAGCCAGGTGGCTGAGATACATGCAGGGAAAGCACTAAGGAGCTATAGCAGAAAGATAAGGCCAGATCCTGAAGGGCTCCCATGAAACAATTTGAATGGGTCCTTAATGCACTGGGGAATCACTGAAGGGCTTTAGTGTGAATGTGAAGGTAAAGAGACAATCAGAGGTGTGCTGTATGAAAGTTCATCTGGCATTGATATGCAGTATGGATCCCACACAAGTGAGATAGGAAGGGACACTCAGTAACTACTACCCAGGGGTGAACTGTCACAATGGAAATGAATAAGGTCATATCTCTGCACAGCATCACTATAATTTTTTCTAATTACCATTTGGGGAAACCAAGAGGCAGAACAGCCTTATGTCTTCTGAGATTGACAAACGAGTCAATAATGAAACCATTGGCAAGTTACCTTTGATTTCTGTTTCTTATCCACGGGCAAGTTTGTCTCTTAGCAACACATTTTGAACTTGGCAGCACTCAAAATTCTCTGTAAATGAATAAAGCAAAATGGAGGCAAATGTGAATGTTATTTTGATGTGAGAAAGTATAGATGCTGGGCATGTGTATGCTGGGCATGTGCCGGATCCCTAAATCATGGGAAGCCAGTGAAGGGTATAGTAAGAGACTCAGCATTCAGTAAATCAAAAGTTCCCTTCTCCTTGCAGTTGTAAATAGGACATGGTTTAAAAATACATATATTAGGCACTTATGGAAGATTGCCTATGTTTTGTTATTGTAGAAAAGGACTGTCTGGTATGGGAGGTGACTTTTCAAAGGTTGCAAAGAATAGCTGTAAAGCTAAAATATAAACAGAATAGCCACTACTTCATCCTCATCATCTCGCTTGGTGTAGACTTTATGCATCCTGAAGACCAGTACTGTATCTTTAAAACCAATTGGTCCGTTGGTCAGTATTGTATTTTATACAGGCAACTTTTAAATACTTTTTATATTTTTATTTATTTAACACATATTCACTGAAAACCTACTATGTGCTGGACATAATTTTTAGACCTTGAAATGTTTCAGGAAAGGATATGACATAGGGAGATTCCTCCTGAAGATGGATGAAGAGGAAGGAGGAACTGTTGACAGAAAAGCAATGACAAGGAACTTCTTGTACCTGCCCAGCTAAGGCATTGTCAGTGCCTGCATGATTTTCTGTGGTGCATAACAAATTATCAAAAACTTAGCTTTCAGAAGCACACATTTATTACCTCACAGTGTCTGTGGATCAGGAGTGCAGGAATGACTAGCTAAGTTCTCTCGTTAGGTGGCTTCAGGGTTTCTCACAAGGCTGCAGTGAAGATGTTGACTGTCAGTCAGAAGTTGCCCTAGCTCCCTACACATGGCCCTCTCCACAGGCAGTTTATAATCTCTCAGCTCACTTTTTTAAGGTCAGAAGTACAGAGAAAGACTCTAAGCAAGTCTGATAGGGATCTTATATAATGTAAAGTAACCATGGAAGTGACCTATTTTGCCATATGCTATTGGTTAGAAGCCAATGGCAGATCCAGCCACACACATACACTCATGAGGAGAAGATTATACAAAAGGATGAACACAGAAGGTGGGGATTGTTGGGGGCCACCTTAGAGTTGTTCAAATAGATTAAAGTGAAGCCCAGACCTAAAGAATTTTTGAGCAAACACAGTCAGTTAGGCCTCATAGGTGTTCTTAACCTTGATTAAATTGTAAACATCAGTGAAAGTTAACTTAAACTTCTTATTGTAAATGTCTACATTAAGGAAAAACAGAACTTAAGCTCTCAACCAACTCATAAACAGTTAAAAAACTTACATAACCAGAGGCTTTCCAACAGAATAGGCCAAATAAGGCAATGTATAAATGTAACCAGTCAAATATTTTCTTAGCTTTACTTCTGTATTCATCCTTTAAAAAGGCTTCCCCTTATGTTCCCTCTGTGGAGCTCCCAAGCCACTTCTGGTTTGGAGCTGCCCAATTCATGAATTGTTATTAACTTAAACAAACTTTTTAAAATTTTATTGTTCCTCAGTTTAACTTTTAATCGAGTCAATCCACCAGAGAAGGCATTGGAGGAAAATTATTTAAGGTATACCTGGAAAATATTTTATTTAACTTTCTATCCTCATTGCCCACTACATAGTAACTAATAAAAAATTAAACTGGATTGGGCTTTTTTGCTGATTGGACATGAGAAGGGATGATAGAGTAAGTGGTTTCTAGTCAAAGTTAACTGAATGCTGATGCAATTTACCAGGATGGGAAAACACATGGAAGAAATGGTGAAATTAGGGAGATAATAAGTCAGCTTTGATGCACTATCTAGGTGAAGGAATCTTGCTGAGCAGTACTTAAACCTTAATGGGATGTGGAATACTTGAACTATACTAAAATGATTCTGTTTGGTAAGTCTGAGGTGATGCTTGAGCTTTATAGTTCTAACAAGCTCCCAGGTGATGCCAATAGAGTTTCATTTTGAGTAGTCAGGCTCAAGAGCAATGAACTTCGAACATTTTTCCTTTTGAACTATCTAAAGAATTTTAGAAATCTACTCTCTTGCGCATTTCTAAATTGACAGCAAATATTTTTATTGTATTTAGACAGTTAGAAAGGATAATTTCTAGTCTTTGGTTACTATTCAAATCTAAAAGTAAAAGTTACATCCCTCTTTTAAATGAATCCATGGATCTATAAACCATAGTTATTTGATTTTCGTAATCTGTTTAAAAGATACTTGAGCAAGTTTTTCTTACATAACCAAAAAAATATATATCACTTCATTTACACATATTTCTGGTCTATGTTTCCCATAAAATTTTATCCTAAAATTTTATGGGAAAATCCTAGATTTTTGTGCTGAAAGTTTTTATCGAATATTCCATCTACTTAGTTACCATAACTTATGCATATGAACCAAAATTTTTTTAAAATTAAAGTTTATCATGTTTATAAGGTTTAAATGATACAATTTTTTTTCTGGATTAAGTTTTTAGTTACAATTAGTTGACAACTGATCAAAATAATATCTAATATAAATTTCAATAAACACTAAATATGAAAGGAGAATTGTACTGGAAATGCACCTTTTAATGAAATGATTGAGCTGGATTTCCTTTATTGGAATAAAAGATAATGTAGTATCAATTCTCTATCATTTTTCCTCCTTTTTTTTTTAAAGGGCAAGTTACTCAATTCTATGAATACTTTTAGGGGATGTATGCCAAAAATCACATAATAATTTATTATCAAACCACTTCTTAATAATCTGTTAGTGCACATGTTTGTGCAAATTTGTTGAAATCAAAGAATTGGAGGCTACCAGATTTATTTTTCAACAGTAAGATCAGAATAAGTGAGAGTTATGCTTTTATTTTGTTTAAAGGGGGGAAATGGGTGATGGGGAGGGTGAAAAGAAAATTGACAAAAATGCTAACTAGAGGCACTTACTTATTCAGCTATGTTTTGGTGAAAAGTATATATGGAAATCGAGGAGGTGGAATGACTTCCTTTGGAACCCTTTGTGCCCACATACCCTTTGGAATGTCTGTAAATCATCAGAGGGAGGAAGTATCTCAGTTTGATAATGGCTGCAGTGGAGAATTGGAGATGTAAGCAGCACAGGGCAGAAACTGGGCTGAAGACAAAATTAAGGGATATACAGACAGAAATTAATGACATTAAAATCTTCATTGCAGGATTAAGGTGGCATTGGAGGAAAATTATTTAAGGTATGCCTGGAAAATATCTTATTTGCTTTCTATCCTCACTGCCCAGTACATAGTAACTAATGAAAAATTAAACTGGATTGGGCTTCTTTGCTGATTGGACATGATAAGAGATGAGGCAGCTAGAGGGAATTTCTCCTATAGAGTGAACCAAGATAGAGTTTCCTCAGCACCCAGAGAGGAATGGATCCAGCAGCATGCCCTGATGATCTCCAAAGAGAGATAATAACCACTTAGAGTAAAGAAGAAGGAAAATAATCCACAGACCTGGGCTGGAACTGGCTAAACTATCTCCTGTACTGCACAGTCTACTACAGACTCCAGATGCAATGGGGAGAGTGAGTGACAGGAGTTTGGGAGTTCTGTGCTCCTGCTGCAAACTTGCAGGGATCTCTGGGCCTTGTGGGATCTCAGCCCCTCATGGCAAACCCCCTTCCCCACAGCCGCTCTCGGCCATGAAGTGGTGCAGGAAAAGACTTACCAGCTGCCATTTCCCAGGAACTCAACCCTTGCAGGGCAGAGCAACTGCTTTCCAGGCAGCATAGGAGGGAACAGACCCCAAGAGCAAACACCACAGCTGTAGAAAGTTCCTGGCTGGGCAGGTTTCTTGAATATATTTAAGGCCCCTGAGGCTGGCTGCACCTTGACATCCAGATCCCAGATTGTCTGAGGCCAAGTTGGGAGCCAGGGGACACGTTGCCATAGCAACCTTTCACTCCCCTTGTGAAGTCTTCTGGGCCTGCTCTGCATAGCAGCATTACCCTAGTGGCCTGGGACTCTTCCTTAATCCCCACTGGGACAGCTAAGAGTGCACATTTGCAGGGTGCTTCATCTCCTTTCTCTTTTCCCCTGCAGAAATGCAAAAGGCTCAAAATGGACAGAAAACTTAGGAAGTCCCCAGAGCCCTGCCCACAGCCTAGACTGGCAGGGAACTTCCTTGGAGAAACACTAAGTAGGAACCCTACAGCCACCATTGTGGCTTTCTCCCATAAGCGCCACTTCCTGGTTGGAGGTCAACATACAGCCAATCACATGGAATGCAACAACTCAGCTTTGAGAAAGACCAGATCCCAAAATGCTAGCTAACAACACTTTTCAAGGCATGCTGGCCACTCAAGACCCCATGATCCAGTGCAGGTACAAAGCATAGGGCTGCCACATCTGACAACTGAGAAACTCACCACACCAATGCTATATATAACCAAAGGAATCCTATAGTGCTCATGTCAGCCTCCCGCCAACCACAAATAAGAAGAAATTGTCTACCTAAATGTGAAGGAACCAGAACAATAATTCTGATTCTATGAAACAACAATGACAACAGAGTTCTCCAACACCCTCAAAAGACTACACCAACTCTTCAGCAATAAACCCTAAACAAAATGAAATTTGTTGAAATTCTGGTCATATAATTCACATTTTGATGATAATATTGGTCAGGGAACTTCAGGAGGAAACAGAAAATTAAAAAAAAAATCTATTCAGGATTGGATGAAAAATTCTTCAAAGATTTAGCCACCTTAAAAAAAAAAAAAGCAGAAACTCTGGAAATAAAAGAAGCATTTAGGGAAGTACAAAATGCAATGGAAAGTTTTAATAGTAGAGTAAAAAACGTAGAAAAAAGGATCTCAGACCTTGAAGACAAGGTTTTTGAATTAACCCAATCAGACAACAATAAAGACAAAAGAATCAAGAGAACAGAACAAAGTTTCCAAGAAATAGGAGATTGTGTAAAATGTCCACACCTATGACAGGCATTCCTGAGAAAGAGGGGAAAGCAACAACTTTGGGAAACCTATTAGAGGGAATAATGGAGGGAAACTTCCTTGGCCTTGCCAGAGATCTAAACATCCAGATACAAGAAGCTCAAAGAACCCCCAGAAGATTCATTATAAAAAGGACATCCCCAAGGCACATAATCATCTAGGTATGCAAAGTTAATGTGAAGTGAGAAGAAAGCATAAAATAACTTACAAAGATAAACCCGTTAGACTAACAGCAGAATTCTCAGAAGAAAACCCTACAAGCCAGAAGGGATTGAGGCACCATTTTCAACCTCCTTAAACAGAATAACTGTCAGCCAAGAATTTCGTATCCTGTAAAACCAAGTTTCATAAATGAAGGAGAAATGAAGTCCTTTGCAGACAAGCAAATGCTGAGGGAATTTGTCACCACTAGACTAGCTCTACAAGAAATATTCAAAGGAGTCCTAAATACTGAAACAACAGGTAAAAATACACCAGTAGAAAAATGCTGGAAATCATAAAGTGCACTGGCTTTATGGAACACTAGAAAAAATTAATAAACAAAGCAATCAGATAACAAGTAGATGGTGAGTAGAATAGTACCTTACATATTATTAACTCTGAATGTAAATAATCTCAATGCCCCACTAAAAATATTTAAACTGGCAGAATGGATAAGAAAACACAACCTAAAAATCTGCTGCCTCCAAAGACAATTACTTAACTCACAAAGACTTCTACATACTCAAGATAAAGAGGTGAGAAAAAAAATTCCATGCAATGGAAACCAAAAATGAGCAGGAGTGGCTATTCTCATATCAGATAAAACAGACTTTCAATTAACAACAGTAAAAAAAAAAAAAGAAAAAAATGGCTATTATACAATGATAAAGAGACCAATCTAACGAGAGGACATAACAATTTTAAATATATGTGCCTAACACTAGAGCCCTCAGCTTTATAAAATGAATTCTACTAGACCTAAAAAAAAAAAGAGAAACAGACAGCAATACAATAATAGTGGAAAACTTCAACACTCCACTGACAACAATAGACAGATCATCAAGGCAGAAAGTCAACAAAAAAAATTGGAGTTAAACCAGACTCTAGAGCAAATGGAACTAACAGACATCTACAGAACATTCCATCCATAAACTACAGAATATACATTTTTCTCATCAGCACATGGAGCATTCTCCAAGATAGACCATATGATAGGCCACAAATCAAGTCTCAATAAAAAAAAAAAAATTTAAATCATATCAAGTACCTTCTCAGACTCAGTGGAATAAAACTAAAGATTAACTCCAAGAAGAACTTGCAAAATCAAACAAAGACATGGAAGTTAAACAATTTTATCCTGAATTATCCTGTGTCAACAATGAAATCAAGATGGAAATTTAAAAATTTCTTGAAATGAATGACAACAGTGAAACAAGCTATCAAAACCTCTGGGACACAGTCAAAGCTGGCTCAGAGGAAAATTTATAGTGCTTAAGGCCTATATTAATAAGATAGAAAGATCACACATTGTCAACCTAACATCATACCTCAAGAAACTAGGAAAACACAAACAAACCAAACCCAACACTAGCAGAAGAAGAAAAAAAAAAAAAAAAGAATAATGAAGATCAGAGCAGAACTAAATTACATTGAAATAAAAAAAAATACAAAGGGTCAATGAAACAAAAAGTTGGTTCTGTGAAAAGATAAACAAAATTGATATACCACTAACTAGATTATTTAAGAAATGAAGAAAGAAGATGTAAATTAGCTCAATCAAAATGAAAAAGGAGACATTACAACTAATATGATGGAAATTCAAAAGATCATCCAGACTATTGTAAGTATCTTTATGCAAAGAAATGAGACAATCTAGAGGAAATGGATAAATTTTTAGAAACATACAACTGACCCAATCTTGACTCAGGAGGCAATAGAAACCTGAACAGATCAAATAACAAGCAGCAAGATTGAAGTAGTAATTAGAAGTCTCCCAACAACAAAAAAGGTATAGGAACTGATGTGCTCACAGCTGAATTCTACCAGACCTACAAAGAAGAACTGATACCAATTTTACTGAAGCTATTCCAAAAGATTGAAGAAGAGGGAATCCTCCCAAACTCATTCAACAAGGCCAGTATCATTCTGATACCAAAGGAAGGAAAAGGCCCAATGAAAAGTCCTCCACAAAATATTAGCTAACCAAATTCAACAGCAAACATACAAAAAATATCCCATGACCAAGTGGGTTTTATTCCAGGGTGCAAAGGTTGTTCAACATATGCAAGTCAATAAACATGATCTACTACATAAACAGAATTAAAAACAAAAATCATATGATCATTTCAATAGAGGCAGAAAAAGCATTTGATAAATTCTATCATACCATCATGATAAAAAATCTCAGTAAAATAGACATAGATGTAACATTTCTCATAATAATAAAAGCTATATATGACAAACCCACAACCAATGTTATACTGAACAGAGAAAATTTGAACATATTCCCCTTCAGAACTGGAACAAGGCAAGGATTCCCACCTTCACCACTACTATTCAACACAGTACTGAAAGTTCTTGCCAGAACAATCAGGCAAGAACAAGAAATAAAGGGTATCCAAACTGGAAAAGAAGAAATCAACACTACCTCTGTATGCTGACAATATGATCTTTTACCTACAGAACCCTAAAGACTCCACCAAAAGACTCCTGGACTTGATAAGTGAATTCAGTAAAGTTTCAGGATACAAAATCAATACTCACAAATCAGTGCCAATAGCAACCAAGCTGAGATTAAAATCAAGAACTCAACTCCATTTACAATAGCAACCAAAAAGCTAAAATGACTAAGAATATATTTAACCAAGAAGGTGAAAGATCACTACAAGAAATATAAAACCCTGATAAAAGAAATGGCAGAGAACACAAACAAATGGAGAAATATCCCATGCTCATGGATCGGAAGAATCAACATTATTAAAATGACCATATTACCCAAAGTAATTACAGAGTCAATGCAATTTCTATTAAACTACCAGCATCATTTTTTCACAGAATTAGAAAAAAATAATCCTAAAATTAATATGCAATCAAAAAAGAGCCAGAATAGCCAAAGGAATTCTAAGCAAAAAGAACAAAGCTAAAAGCATCACATTACCTGATTTCAAATAATACTATGAGGTTATAGTTACTAAACAGCATGGTATTGGTACAAGAGCAGACACATTAACCATTGGAACAGAATAGAGAATCCAGAAATAAACCCAAATACCTACAATTAACTGATCTTTGACAAAGCAGACAAAAACATACACTGGGGAAAGAACACCCTATTCATAAAATGACACCGGGAAAATTGGATAGCTACATGCAGAAAAGTAAAACTTGATCTCTATCTCTCCCCATATACAAAAATGAATTCAAGATGGATTAAAATCTTAAATGCCAGACCTGAAACCATAAAAATTCTGGAAGAAAATCTATAAAAAACTCTTGTGGACATTTGCCTAAGCAAAGAATTTATGGTTAAAACTCAGAAAGCAAATACAACTAAAAGAAAAACAAGTGGGACTTAATTAAACTAAAAAGTGTCTGCACAGCAAAATAAATAATAAACAGAGAAAATAGGCAACCTATAGAATGGGAGAAGATATTTGCAAACTATACATCTGACAAAAGACTAATATTCAGAATCAACAAAGAACTCAAGCAAATCACCAAGAAAAAAGCAAATAGCCCCATTAAAATGTGGGTAAATGACATGAACAGACATCTCTCAAAGGGAGATATACAAATGACCAACAAACCTATGAAAAAATGCTCAATATCATTCATCATCAGGGAAATGCAAATTAAAACCACAATGAGATACCACATTACACCAGTCAGAATGGCCATTATTAAAAAATCAAAAAACAATAGATGATGGTGTGGATGCGGAGAAAAGGGAACACTTACATATTGTTGGTAGATGTGTAAATTAGTACAACCTCTATGGAAAGCAGTATGGAGATTACTCAAAGAACTAAAAGTAGATCTACCATATGATCCAGCAACCCCACTACTGGGTGTCTACCATAAGGGACAGAGGTCATCATATAACAAAGACACCTGTACCCACATATTCATCACAGCACAATTTACAGTTGCAAAGATGTGGAATCAACCTAAATACCCATTAACCAATCAGTGGATAATGAAAATGTGGCATATATGCACTATGGAATACTACACAGCCATAAAATGAATGAAATCATGTCCTTTGTGGCAACATGGATGGAGCTGGAGATCATCATCCTGAGTAAACAGACTCAGAGACTGAAGACCAAACACTGCATTTTCTTACTCATAGGTAGGAACTAAATGGTCACAAGGACGGAAATAATTGACACTGGGGACACTAATAAGCAGGGTAGAGGAGGGGAGTTAGAGTTCAGAAACTACCTATGACGCACAATGTTCAGTATCTGTGAAATAGTCCACCGGAGACCCAGTCTCCACCACTATACAATATGTCCGTGTAACAAATACATATGTGTACCTCCTGAATCTGAAATAAAACATTTAAAACAAACAAACAAAAAGACTTCTTTGCACAGACCCTATTCATTTAGAATCTTAGAGGTAGAGTCTAGATAAAGGGAAATTTTGTCCTGGATATGGAAAGAAGAAAAGTGGCTAGTAAGCCATGGTGCACAACAGGCTTATAGGTTCTGAATCACACAAAGTACTTTCCGACCCTTTAGGACATTCATGTGTACATAAGTAATTGATAAATGACTATAAGTCACTCTTATCTATTTGTTAGAGCTGGTTCTCTGCTCAGCAACACCTTGTCAGCTTAATTCTAGTTACTCTGTGTACACAGTGTGCCTAAGGAAATAAAACCTGTTTACTTAAAAATAAATAAAGAAAAAGAAGTGTAATTTGGCCCTCTTACTCAATTTACTTATCCCTCTTCTGCTACATCTGAAGTAGCTAAATCTTTAAAAGTTTCTTTCAACACCAAGGTGTTTTGATTGGTCACCATTTTAAGATATGTGAAATGGACTGAGTCACATATTTTTACTTTTATTTTGAACAGATCCTGGAAAGGCCTACTCAGATATGCTTAGTTTATTTTTATGGAGAGGCCAGGTGGAAGAGAGAGAGAGTGAGAACTTCTACTACCAAGTTGGTGCTGGAACTCTCTTTATTTGCAATTTTATCCAATCATTGATAAGGAAATGCTGTCATCTAAGGCTGAGAATGGCTGCCTTAGCTAAACAAGCAAAAGGAAGACAACTCCAGGATTGCAAGCTACATTCGAAATCAAAATCACCAGTCTCAGAAAGAATGTCTTCTTCTGACATCCCCAGGTCTATTTTGTGCCCAATTCTATCATTTCTTAGTGCTTTTCCCTTTCTGAGCAGTAGGCTTTTGCCTGCCTTATTGATATCTATATACAAATAACTTGTGACATTTAAGCTTAAGCAGCAAGATATTCCCGAGAACCACTGTGGTTCAATATTTTCCATAGAACTAATAATAATGTTGCTGCCTTTAAAACTATAAAGAGAAACCAATGCCTTGTGGAAAATGTAGAGGAGACTGAATTTTCTCAGTACCTAGTCACAGGGCTAGAAGACACCTTCCTTTGTTCCCCTAAATCCATCGGGGTTGTTCTCCACTCCCCACATATACGAGAAAGTTGAAGAAGGCATAATAAAAGATTCTAGAGTCTTGCCTATATGTTTGCTACACCTCCTCCCCCAACTTCTGTCCTATTTCTTTGCTTCTGACCTAATATTCATGTACACTCTTATCAGTTAAATAGGTTAGAGGTGATGCTCACACTCTGAAGCAGTCAGTCAGCAGGGAGAATAATCTAGAATCAAAACTCCACTTGGCTGCAAACCTTAAATGCAGAAGGGCAAAACTGTTTTTGCCTAAGACATCTTTATCTTTTCTTCATCTGCCAAAGCATGGTTGACATTTGGTAGGGGTCTAATTCTTCAGTTGGATGCAAGATTTTGCATGTTTGTGCATTTTTCTTCTTTTGAAGCTTGAAGAGAGAAATTTCTCCTCAAAGGTAAAGAACCACTAATGTGATGGATGGACTGGTTTATCTCCATGACATTGAATGACTCTTGGCATCTCCTTAGTGAAGTTAATTCAGGGCACCACCCACCCCCAATCTTTTGAGACTTGGGAACTTCACCTAAATAAAAACCAAAGTTTTCCCTCTGCATGTATTTTTTAGAGCAACTCTCCTCCCTGGCTCCAGACAATTTCAGTTGCTTTTTTAGTTAAAAAAAAAAAAAAATCTAATGGAGATTATGAGAATACCTTTCAGGATCTATTATGTAACTGGAAAATCTGGTCTATATAATCTCAGACTAACTCACTAATACTTAAAAATTCCTACTTCTCATAACATATATTTGGTCCTCGCTATGTGTCAGGCACCATGTTAGAATTTCATGCACATTATTTTGTTTAATCCTGATAATCACACTATTAGATAGGCGTTATGACTTTTCCCACTTTGGATACTGCCATTATTAATAAGGGGACTGTGGTACAGAGAGGTAAGGATCTTGCTTATGGTCACAGCTGGTGCGTGATGAAACCCACGCTCACACCCAGACGTGTTCGTGAAACCTGAGCTCTGTTCTTTAAACAGGATCTGTTCCTATTACTTAGTTGATATCCATATGGTGTGATCAATCTAGCAAACAAATGATGAAACTGGGATGAGTAATCAGAAGCCTGGCCTAAATGAGGAGGCATTGGTTTGGGATCCCGGGAGTCTGTTTCCTAATATATCCTTGGACATCAACATCTGGGGTAATATTAGGACAGTTTGCTTATCAGTTTATCTTTATTTTTTGAGTAAGGGTCTCACTCTTTCACCTAGGCTGGAGTGCAGTGGCATGATCATAGCTCATGGCAACCTTGACATCCTGGGTTCAAGTCATTTTTTCACCTCAGCCTCCTTAGTAGCTGGGATTACAGGCACATGCCACCATGCCTGGCTTACTTTTAACTTTGTAGAGAAGAGGTCTTACTATGTTGCCTAGACTGGTCTTGAACTCCTAGGTTCAAGTAATCCTCCTGTCTCAGCCTCCCAAAGTGCTAGGATTATAGGCCTTAGCCACCATGCCCAGCCAAGGACAGTTATTTAATATTTCTCCACTGTTACTTCTGTAACATGGAAGATTATTATTTAAAAATTTCATTTTTAATTACTGAAGTCAAAATAATAGATATCAAGAGCTTTGATAAAGGAAATAATGATAGTAACAATATCAAAACTAATGCATTTATAGATTCAGAATAAAGGTATGAATGCAGAAAGCCCTCATGTTTCCTTTGTGAAAAAGATTCCTTTGTCAATATTACCTTGAATATGGTTCTTATTGTCAAGAAGTAAATTCCAATATTTTCTCCAACTTTCTCCCATTTTTTCTCTCTCTCCTTTTCCTTTCTTTCTCTCTCATCTTTCTCCCTCCCTCTCCTTCCTCTCTTTTCTTCTCTCTTCTCCCTTTTCTCCTCCAGTCTTTGCCTCCGCTGCTCCACTGTCTTGCATTACAAAGACAGCACTGTGCCTGGGAGAATGCCCAAGGGGTGCAGTAAGGGATAAGAATGAGGCCAAATAAGTTTTAACAACTCGGTCTCTTTTTGCAGCTGCTGTTTGGAAAGCAGGCTTCCTGCCATTCTGAGGCTGAACCTGCCAAATGCCTTATCCTGGACTGAGCCCCAGAACCTCAGCCACAGACTACTTTCTATGGCATTTCCAAATGCAGTCCCTCAGCTGTGCTGCAGACAATCAATATCTCTTTCTGTAATAGGGAAATGGGCCCATGAAATCTACCCGTTCATCCTTCAGAGCCTCTACTCGGTTGCGTCTTTATTTTCACCCAAATTGATTATTGCTCTTTAAGATAAAATCTAGAGACATTCATCAAGTGCCTGTGTGCCAAAATTCTGGGTATTAGAATATTCTCAAATTCTCCAAGGAAGTGATCAATAGAAAATTGTAGCCAGAGAATTGATTGGCACGATAGTGTGGAAGATACTTTTTTTTTTCTAGAGATTGTAGCCAGCTTGCACATCATTTGAATTTCCTAAACTCTTATTATTAAATATAGTAATGCAAAGTCTTAAGTTTGGAAAAGCTAAATTTATTTTCTTAACATTAAAAGATAGAATTAGGAGCACTACGTAGAGGCAACTTAATGTGGCAGACAAAACAAATGATAATAATAGAAATAACAATATGGATTACTATACAAAACTTGTGGGCCAGGCAAAATGCATGAAACTTCTCTGTCTATATTGTTGAATGTCCCCAAACAGGCTTGCAAAATAGATATTGTTAGGTGACTTTATTTTCCTTAATATTCTACACCTTAAACTTACTTGCTGAAAACCATACATTCTCATATATTTTGGTGGGAGTGTAACTATTGTAGTAAATAATTTTGCAATATAAATCAAAATTAAATGAAAGCATAGCATGACCCTTTTTAAAAAGAGAGAATGTAAATCTATACTTATGCTTGTGTATATGTATATATACAAAAACACAATTTGTTTTTTATTTGGACAAAAGTTATGAAGAGATACACATGGTTATCTTTAAGGACTGATACTAGAAAATGTGGTAGAAAAAGAAGGCTTTTGTTTATAATTTATGGTCATCTAAACTTTTGATTTATTGCTTTTTGCCAAGATCATATGTTACTTTTAGAGTATACAAAATTAGTTTAAATGGAAGTGAAAATGAGCATAATCTTTGACCCAGCAATTATTTTTTAGGAATTTATCCCAGGGAAATAAATTGGGAATTGTATAGAAGCATGTAAAGAAGGGCATTCATTGCATTATTGTTAGAGGCCTCCAAATTTTTATTAATAGATTTTCAGTTAAATAAAATATGGTACATTTATACAATGGAATACTATAAAACAAAACTTAAAAATAAACAAATAAATCTATGCACATTGACATCAAATTTTCTCCAGCCCACCAGGAATGTACCTGTAGTTGAACCAGTTAGGGTGATTGCTCATTGCAGTGAGGGAGAACTATTCTACAAAGAACTATTGGGCGTATTAGTAAGAGGTGTCAGAAAGGACATACAGAGGGTTTGGCCTTGTGTCAGGTGGTTTGGGGAGGGTGTAAGGAAGTGGGGCTTTGCTCTGAATTGGATGCTGCCAAGCAGTGGGCAATTCCATGAATGTAGATATATACATATATTTTTTTTTGAGTTGGAGTCTCACTCTGTCGCCCGGACTGGAGTGCAGTGGTCGCTCCCGGCCACCGCAGCCTGGACCTGCTGGGCTCCAGGGATCCTTCCGCCTCAGCCTTCCAAGTAGCTGGAACTACAGGCACATGCTACCACACCTGGCTGATTTTTTGATTTATTGTAGAGATGAGGTCTCGCCAAGTTGCCCAGGTGGGTCTCGAACCCACGTGCTCAGGCAATTCACTCACCTCAGCCTCCCAAAGTGCAGGATTACAGGCTGAGCCACTGAACCCGGCTCATGAATGTGTATCTTAATGTATCTTATCTAGAAGGAGGACAGACTAGTGAGGATGAAGCTGTAGTTGATAAAATGCAGCAATCACTCATATTAATCAGAAGAGGGGGATGCCTGGATATTTTATAGTGTCTTGGACAATGTTCATATTTTTTTCTGCATTAGATATGATTATGGCATTGTCTTGTTTTTGTTTTGATCCATCATAGTTGTCTTAATCTGTTTTATGTAGTTAGAATATAATACCTGAAGAGTAGTTTATAAATAAAAGAGACTTCCTTATCTTGTGGTTCTTCAGGCTAGGAAGTAGGAGAAGCATGGTATAACATTGAGATACCACACAGTAAGTGTGACCATAATTAGTAAAACCAACAACAACAGACGCTGGTGAGGATGTGGAGAAAAAGGAACGCTTCTACGCTGCTGGTGGGAATGCAAACTAGTGCAACCTCTTTGGAAGATAGTGTGACGATTTCTGAAAGAACTAGAAGTTGACCTTCCATATGACCCAGCAATCCTTCTATTGGGAATATACCCGGAGGAACTCAAGTCATTCTACCAAAAAGATACCTGCACACGCACGTTTGTTGAGGTCTATTCACAATAGCAAAAACATGGAACCAACCATGCTGCCCATCAAAGCTGGACTGGATTAAAAAAATGTGGTACATATACACAATGGAATGTACCTGTAAAGAAGGACAAACATGGACTTTGTAGCAACTTGGACGGATTTAGAGTCGCTCATACTCAGTGATCTATCACAGAAACAAAGAAGAGAGTACCATATGTTCTCACTCATAAGCGGACCTTGAACAATTATCATAATACTGTAAGCAAGGGATTGGCAGTAGTGGGAAACTGCTGTGGGAGGGGAGGTAGGACTGGCAGTTGAGCGAGACTGCCAGGGGAGGGAGGGGAATGCCTCATCAACAAGAGTACCTTCATAACGAACATTTGTATACCTAACCCTGAGTTGTACCCCACATGTTTAAAGTAAAGAAAAAAAAAAAAAGAAGAAGAAGCATGGCATAGGCATCTACTTGGCTTCTGGTGAGAGCCTCTTTCTGCTTCATTCAACTCATAGCAGAAAGTGGAAGAAGAGTGGGCATGTGCAAAGAGATAAACCAAGGAAGCCAAACTTTTTTTTAAATGACCCACTCTCCTGGGAACTAATTCATTCCCTAGAAATCAGGAACTCATTTATTACAATGGGAGACCATTAATCTATTTATGTGGGCTCTGCCCCATGGCCCAACACCTCTCACTAGGCCCTACCTTCTAACACTGCCACATTGGGGATTGAATTTCAATGTGAGCGTTGGTGGAGATGAACCACATTCAGACCATAGCAATTATGGAGTGGCCTTGTCTGATACTGATGTTCTGTTCTGTGAAGTTGTATATATTTAACAGGAGAACATCAAGATCTAGCCAATAGTACCAGGCCAGCTCTCAGCCATTAGAAGCTGATTTTATCCCTTGTCAAAAGACATCCACAGTATATGTAGCTTCAAAAAATGCAACATATAAAAAAGTACTTATGATATAATCTAATTTTTAAAATATCAGCAAAAATTTTTTCAGACATAGAGTAGAGCCTGATTGAATATGTTGCTGGTTATCAACAATAATTATGTTGAAAAGGATTAGATTATGGGAGGCTTTCACTTTCTGCTTCTATTTGTTTAATTTTTTCATAATGAGCATATATTATTTTTACAATCAAAAAAAGCAATTTGATATTTCTAATTCGAAAATAAAAATTAGAATTTCTGTGTAAGTAAGCCGGACTGTGTTCCTCTTCACCCAATACCCACAAGGTAAATATATTTTCTTTTCCATGCTGGCTCTTCCTCATAGGAGGGCTTGGCGATAAGGCAACAACTTGCCTTTTAAAATCAGATTATGGCTACAATTTAAATTGCTTTGAGTTTCAATAAATGGGGCAGCCTGTAACCCTCTCCTCCATCCCTATGTTCTCATCCCTTGGGACAGAAAGTTATACAAGGAGGGATCCACAAACCCCTGAAATTTATTTTTTAAAAATTGTGTATTTTTACACGTTGAAACTCCGATCACCTTCAAGTAGTCTCCATTTGATGCAATACACCTATTGAGATGCTTTTTCCACTGCTCAAAACAGTTTTTGAACTCATCAATTTTGATGCCTTTTAGTGCCTCTGCCATTTTTTGGTTTCACCTCTTCCACATTAGCAAAACGTTTCCCTTTGGGGACTTTTTTCATCCAGGAAAACAAACAAAAGTCACATGGGGTGAGATTGAGTGAAAATGGAGAGTGGGGCATGGGAGTCATGACATTTCTGGTCAAAAACTCCTGAACACTCAATGTGGTGTGGGCAGGAGAACTTTTAAATCACCCATCATAAAATGGCAAAAGTGTTGAAAGAATCTTCAAAAAATAATTCACTGAAGCCAAATACAGCCTTTCACAACAATGTTAGCTGGTATGCAGATGCTGATGAATTCCTAGACTATATACCTAGCTGGGAGTCCAGGGAGTAGTACAAGGAGTCCACCCTCCAAAAAATAATTCCAGTTTTTTTTGGTCCCCCCTCATATGTCTGTAAAGCTGCTATGAGCCTATAATGTGATAGTCTCAGTCAATGGTGCCAACTTAATTTTGGATGACACTCTTGCTTTCAAAAGTATCCTGGTTTAGATGACAGGTTATGTAGTCTTCCCTTCACAGAGAAAAGACTTCCCAGAGGAAAGATGATTGGGCTGAGTGTCTTGCATGAAAAGGGTTGGCTAGGGAGGAGAAAATTACAGGTAAGAGGAACAGCATGTGCAAAGGTCTGTGATGGGTGAGGGTAAGGCACATTGGAGAAACTGAAAGTCTAGTGTGCCTGTCTCTGAGGAGGAGTTAGGGGCAACATGGTAAAAAATAAAGATGGAAAGGAGATTTCAAAGCCTATATGCTGGGCTTATAAACCTTGTGATCTAGACTTTACCTTGAGAGCCACAGGAAGCCAGTGAGTTGTTTTACGCAGGATGTGACATGACCAGTATTGTATTTTGAAATGGTTCATTTGTCAGTAGTGAGGAGAGGAATGGGAAGGCTGAGAGTTGGTTCTTGGAGGCTGGGTAGGTGATTGTCGCATAGGCCAAGTGAAAGTGATGGTGCTTTGTGCAACAGTGATGGCAGTAGAGGCAATGATAAAGGTGGATATACAAGAGTTGGGTAGATATATAAGAGTTAGCATAGTACTCTCCTAAAAAAAATTACTAATTGTATCCAATATTCTGAATCCTGGACAGAAAATGTATATTCAAGAGAGTTTAGGAGGAAATAATGAGAGTATCTTGTGGAAAACCCAGCCTTAGTACAGCAGAGGTTTGCCAAGGTTGATTACATCATCGTCTTATCTGGAGTGTTATGCCATCCCCAAAACTGCATCTCATTGTACCTCTCTTCTGCATCCACACACAGAATACACCACTAATTGATCACAGCATCCTCTCCCTACTGAGCCCTGATAGGGTCAAACAATCATTTTCAAAGTTCCAAGAAACCTCTAAGAATTCTTCAGGATTATCATGTGTAAAAATGTCTGTCTGCCATCTTGCTTATTTAGGAGAATTATTATTTCATGAATGCCCTTGCTGATTAAGCAAAAAAAAATTTTTTTTACCACTTTATCTTTCTCCCCTACACCAAGTGATCTGAGCATCTGGATGGCAGAATTGTAGGGGGTGAAAGAAATCTCTGTGGACACTCTGGAGAGCTTTTGTACTGTTTGGATTCAGACAAGTCTAAACTTACCAAATGAAATTAAAATGAGATAAGCCAAGGGGCAAATGAAGCATGTTCATTTTTGATTGAGAAAGCGTTTTCCATTATAATGCACCTTCAGATTCGGTTGCCATGCAGGGGAATTTGCTGTTCTTTTGATCTTTGTCTCTGTTTAAAAGGACATATTGACTAGGAGAGGATTGGAGTAGGTGAAACACCCCTATATTATTAGTGTGCTTGTGAACGTCTGATATGCTAATAGGCAAAGTGAGTGGAATGGAATTGCTCTTAAATAAGTTAAAAATAAGTTTAAAAATTTAGCATTAAATTACCTTAAAAATGGACTTAATTTGGAGAGTTTCACTGAACATACTGTGGGCAAATCTCATTTTGTTTTTTTAAACTTTCTTTTGTTAATGCAAAGCAGAAGGGTTTGTGTGCTTAAATAGACCAAAGTCTCATTGGGGAGGGTCAGAGAGCTGGGATTCTTATATTTTAGGGGCAGTGATTTAATTTTCCTAAGACTTTTTTTTAAATAAAAAAAAAATGGTAACAGTGTCAGCCAGCTGCTACCAAGGGGATGACCCAATAAGGATCCCCAGAATTATGAAAATACTTAACTCTGTCTTAAGGGGGGTTGGGGGGTGGGGAATCACCTTCTCACTAAGAGTACCCACCCAAAGAGAAAACTATTCAGGGAGTTTTGCTTCTTGTAGAAATTTGTTCAGTTTCCTCTTTTTCCTGCTGTTTTTGTTTTTTAAAAGGAGGTCTCACTATGCTGCCCAGGCTGGAATACAGTGGCTATTCACAGGTATAATCATAGCATGCTACAGCCTCAACTCCTGGACCCTGGCATGCACCATCATGTCTGGATTCTGTTGTTTTATTTCCTCTGTTTGTACCAATGCAGGGGAAACCTCTTGTGTCATAAAGGGGCTGAGGGCATGCTCTCAGAAGTCACAGAAGCTTCCCAGCTAATCTAGACACTACGATTTATGAGCTGTATAGTCCTGTTTCCTTGAACCCCTTCGAGTCTCGTTTTTCTCAAATAGAAAATAGGCTAATAGCTCTTACTGCCTAGAGTTGTTTTGAAGATTAAATGACATTGTACATGTCAAGTGGTAAGTGCTAAATGGGTATTATTATTATTTTAATCTGTAGAAGTTTGGTCCAAGCCCAGGGCCT
The DNA here is from genome assembly GCA_963574415.1 of Tarsius wallacei. Classification (NCBI taxonomy): domain Eukaryota; kingdom Metazoa; phylum Chordata; class Mammalia; order Primates; family Tarsiidae; genus Tarsius; species Tarsius wallacei. The sequence goes on from CAUYQG010127306.1 coordinate 61,459, forward strand.
TGTGCATATTCCAGCTTCAGTAGCTGTACTAGCAGTCCCCCTGGGCACTGTGGCAGTGGTGGTGATGATGGAGGAGGTACTAGTGGCCTAGAGGGAGAGATGTGGTTTAAGGGGAGGAGGGCCAAGACAGAAGGAAAGCATGGTGGAAAGAAGATGCTGGAACGATACCTAGAGTCAGGAAACATTACACCGTTGAAGCTGTGATTACTGAATCCATGAATCAGAAGGGCTTCTTATTCAAAGTACAATGTCAGTGTTGAATAATAACTGATAATATGAAATTTTCTTTTAATGCATAATCACACTTGAAACATAGTGTGACAAGGAGCTTTTGCCCTTGACATTTAGAATACTTAAAGGCTTTCATAATAAGAACAACCATTTTGAACAATAGCGCTTGGACGACTTGAAAAGAAATGCTGCAAATAGCCAGTCCAGTCACAGTGCAAGAAATGATTTCACTTAACCATAGAGAATGTTAACTATCTGACCTGACCATACAGTGGCTGGCATAGCACTTATCTCCACATGCCTGATTAGACAATTGTAGTTATTTGGTTTCTGTCAAATACACCTGGATTCTTAGTAAATACCCTGACTTATGTTTACTGGAACTCAAAATAGAATCAACTTAAAATCAAGATATAGCTGCTTGGGATCATATGTGTGTACAGATAACTGGATCACTTTTTAGGCCTAGAGTCTTCACAAAATAACTACTTAAGTTTCTGTTTACCATGGGGTCACATGGAGCTAAGTTTAATAGGCATAACCCCTGATTTCAACGTTATAATCTTCTTGCCAGGACAGTTGGAGCAGTTATTAGGAACCAGACAGCCAGCATTCAGATTCTGACTCTGCCATTTTTAAACTGTGTTATCCTGAGAAATTCACTTTATCTCTCTGTGCCTTTCTGACAGTACTAATAGTATCTACTCACAGGGGTGTTTTGAAGATTAAGTGAGTTGGTATGTGTATGGCAGTTTGCCCCAGATGCTGGAGGTGAGGTGGAGGGGTGCACTGTTAATAGAGAGTTTAGAAAGCATAATGAAACTAACTAAAAGTCTGGATGAATTTTATTGTTATCATGCAGCTGCAACTCTAAACAATAGCAGGGCTAACATACTCCTCCCTACTGTGTTGACTGTTCCCTCCACCCACACTCTTGATTATGCCACTGAGGATTAATATAAATAATAGGGTTCGGCACAGAAAGCCCTCAATGCATTGTCCCCTGATATTATTTTTCCCTGAAGTTCCATCCTCTCATTACCTGCTCAAAATCCTTTATTAGCTCCCTGCTTCATACAGAAAGGTGGTTCAGATTCAGCCTGCTATTCAAAGCCCTCCATATCTGATTCCAGCACATATTTTCCCAATCATATACCCATGAGATGCTTTCTTTTTGACATTCAGGGAAACTGACAGAATTGTTTTTCCCTGAAAATTTCCAGTCACGTGCATGTAGTATATTCCTTCTCTTATCTCTTCATGACCAAAGAACATGTGTTCTTCAAGATCTATCCCCAAAGAAATCTATTCTGAATTTCTCTGTCAGAATCATTGCTCTTGCTTAGAACTCTCCTAGCATTTTATCTCTTTTTCTCTTGGGGCTCTTTTTTCCTTCTTTCTACCTAGTTATATCAATACTTTATCTCCCCCACTGCACTCTAAATTCCCTGGGACAAAATCTAAGTCAAATTGACCTTTGATTTTGTACAATGCCTTGAACAGTACTTTACTCCTAGTGAATATTAATAAAGGAATGTTGAATGAGCAAATTCCAGGAAATTCTATGAGGTGAATTCTAAAGCCAGTCTTTCTACGCAGGGCGACTCATCCCTTGCTACCATGATTATCATTCAACAAAAGCATTATGTGAGACAATTGACCACACTGTACATTTTATTGGGCTCTATCTAAAGATTTAGAAATTGGCTAACATGCTAGAGATAACCTGTTGTATAACTTGATATATAAAAACTTGACTAAAGATAGTCATTGAGTGCTGTATATATAGCAAGAATGCATAGAAATAGATGTCATACTTGCCACAGGGAGCTTGCAGTCCCTGACTAGTAAGAAAAAAAAAATATGCTAGAAAGGAGGCAACACTTACAAAGTAATGTGTAAACATATATATGTAGGCTTGTACACACTGTTAAGGAAATGTCCGTATATTTGTAGAGAAAAGAAGTTATCAGAAAGATGGAGTTATTCAGGGAACTTTTGAAAGGAGGAGGCAGTGAAGCAGGGAGCTGAGTGTGCTGGATGTTCTGTGGCCATCCCTCTTCCCCACATCTGCTCTACACTCCATCTGGTGCCCTGGAAGCCTGACTTACTGGTACCTTGAGAGCTGGGCTATGCTCTCTCATTTCCTGTTGTGTTCAGCCAGTGGAGACACTGGCAGGAGATTGGAGAACTTGAAGAAAGGACAAGGGAAGGAAGCAGTTGGGATGAGGTACAGGACCCGTGAATCCCTCCCTACTGGGATGAAGGTCAGCTGCTTCCCTCTAGAGAAGGCCTAGCTCCTGTCAGGAAACAGCTCTGACCTCCTATAGCTTCAGCTATTTTCTCAGAGTTCTGGTAACAGCTGTGTTCCCTCACCTCTCAGAGCTACAAGGGGCAGCAGTTCCTCGCTATTGCTAACCTCGGGGTGCTTCACCATCCCTTGATGGCGAAGTCACCCTAACCCTGCCTAGACTTTGTCAGTAGTCCCTTTAGTGAAGTCTTATGTGGGCACAGACTGTCCGCTGCTCACTGAGTCTCTGGCTAATACAACAAGTGAGGAGGCTAAAGTGGGAGGTTCGGTTCCAGAAACACCTGTTGAACATTTTTTATATGTCAGGCACAGTAATAAGCACTGAGAATAAAATCAGATTCAAACGAAGTCTCTTGTCACTAAGCAATTTCTAGTCTAGCAAGAAAATTAATCATGTGATTAGGTGGTTTCAGACTGAGAATGGGAATTAGATGCATGCATTGTAACAAGGTAACAAAGGGGGAGGCATTTATGGAGGAGACAAAATAAAGCTAAAACCAGCTGGCTGGCATTTTATCATAAAAGATATTTAGGATTTCTAGAACCAGGAGGGAGAATAGCTGTTTATGTGGCCCAATGTCTTTATTTTACAGAGGAAAGTTGTAGGGTCCACTGAGTTGAAATGACCTGATCCTACTACTGAGTAGTGACAAAATGGAGGGAGACCCCGAGTATTCTCATTCCTAGTCCATTGTTCTCATTCTCCTTTTTACTAGACTATAGATTCTGCCAATTCTAACTTCCACTTATGTCCTCCCTGCCTCTGTCTTGGCTTCTTCCTCCTGAGCCATTTTTCATTTCAAAGCACTGAGTATGTGGAGCAAGGAGAGTGAACTTATTGATTTCAATATTCTCATTGTCGCAGTCGGAGGGAAAGGTGAAGAGGACTGAGACATATGGAGGTGAAGTGTGTGGGTAAGGATATACCACCAATACTAATCCACTGACAACCAGAAGCAATCTGCGTGTCGACAGGCTTTGAAATGCTTCCAGGCCTCCTCCCTGTGTCTGTGCGTGTATTGGAGGCTCAGCCCGGCTGGGGAACTAATAAACATCTTGTGTGGGGCTGATTCATCCCTCCCTCCACCAGCTCCGGAGAAAGGCTGAAGTGCGGGGTGAATTTTTCCACATGATATTTTTAGTGATAGGAAAAGAACCTCCTTGTTTTAAATGACTTTGAATGTTACAACTTAATTCGCTTGGGTGCTGGAAGACTACTGCTATTCACATGAGTGACTATGAATGGTTCAGAGTTATCTTAAATATTAGAGCTTTTAAAAATTAATTTTGGTGGGGTTCTCACTCTGTTACTCAGGATAGAGTGCATGGCATGAACACGGATCATCACAGCCTCGAACTCCTGGGCTCAAGTGATCTCCCCACCTCAGCCTTCCAGGTAGCTAGAACCATACACACGTGCATACCACCACACCCAGCTAAATTTTTTTATTTTTTGTAGAGACAAGGTCTTACTATGTTATTCGACTGGTCTCAAACTCCTGGGTTTAAGCAATCCTCCCACCTTGGCCTCCCAAGTTGCTGGGATTGTAGGAATGAGCCACCGTATCTGGCCCTAGGGTTTTAATAAGAACTTCCATTTCTGGAGTGATTACTGTGTGGCAGGCACTATCCTGAAAGCACCCCATATCTTGACTAATTTCATGCTATGAAGTAGACACTATTATGATTTTATTTTTTAGAATCACTTATTTGTTTATTTCCTCACCCCTTCCTTCACTACATGAAATGTTTGAGGGGGGTCAGTTGATTTCCCCAGGTACATTCATGAGGTGACAAACATGGGTACAAATAAAAGACCCAGAAAGCCAACAAGCACGGTGTGTTTGAGCCCTCAGTATTATGATTATTAGTATCATTAATATTTTCATCTTAGAGATGAGGAAACAGAGACACATAGAGTGGAAGTAAATTGCCCAAAGTCATGCATCTCTTAAGTGGTGGCGCAGTGATACAACCAAGATACTGGGCACCGGAGCCAGCTTTGTGCATCGTTCTCAAATGCCTTTATAGATAGGAGTCCAGAAGCTACTATGCTCTTTTGCTTGCTTTTCTTTTGTTTTCTTTTATCTCCTGGAGTACCCTAATTTCCAGACTCGAGGTAGGGGAATTTGGATAGATATGTAACTTCTGGGAGCAGGATATTCAACTCAGTACTTCAGGAGTTTTTAGGCATCAGGTCTGACCTTAGTATCACAGATTTGACTCAAGAAAAGAGTAACATGTTTGTGTAGGTGGATGAGGGTGGGTGCTATATGGAGTCTAGAGAAATGCATGGAATTGAAGTGATGATAAGTAGGTCTTCAATGAACTCCCTGACATAATGATACTTCCCTTTATACTAGGATGGCCAACTGCCCCAGTGTATCTGGTTTCCTGGGAAATGGGACTTTGAATGCTAAAACTAGGAAAGTAATGGGTAAACTGAGATGAGTTGATTACCTTCTTTTGGCATTGTTGGAGCCAGTTGAAGCTCACTCCCTTCCCAGATCCTGGAATCAACCTCATCTTAATTCAGTGTTTCTCAACACATAATCCATATTCATTTGTGTTTCTTGGATCCCCTTACCAATAAAATACCTGCACCCATGTCTTTGTAACAGGGTCTGCTTTGGGGGAAGCCCAAACTAAGCTACCATCTTTTCTATTTTACTAGAGAGAGACATTTATATGTCTATCTTTTCCTCTCAGACTAGACATCTTTGTTAAAAATGCTGATTCCTAGACTTCACTCTAAACTACAGAAGTTTAACATTTGAGCAGGGTAGGGTAAGGGCTTACCTTTAAATGTTTCCAACAAGACTTCCATATGCTTCTTATGCTCAGAAGTGTTTCCAAGCTATTGATTTAGTCTATAAAGAAATGAAGAAATCCAAATTTCATAGCTTAGGGCCTCTGGATCCATCACACTTGTTTCGTCTTGGTGCTTGGTTCTTGTCAGTAAGATCTTGTTTGTTGCTTAATTATCATGTGTACCTCAGTTTCCAGGACCGTGTTTCTAGCCTGTACTATCTACTCCACATCCTATTGTCTGCCTTGAACACTGATCCAGCTGTCCATTTTCTATGAGACCAAGACCTCATCCTATCCTCTTCTCTTTTCTTACAACTCAAATTTCTCTCCTGAAATCCCACTACCTATAGATTTCCAAGAAGTCAATCTCTAGTCTGTCTGATGCCACCTTCGCATCTGCTGGTCAGAGTTAAGGGTGGAGAAAAGCAAGTATCCATATTCTTGTCAGAAGCTGTTATCTGGTCAAAAGCTTGAAACATCCACATTGACTCTGAAAACTGACTACTGGAGCCTGCAACTACCTGACCTAAAGAATGTACATGATTATTTAAGCAGTGAATTTGTTCACATCTAATGCAATGGTAGGACTCCATGCTCACTGACTTTTCTATAATCTTGTATCTTATTACATGTATCTGCAATTAAGTAGCAGCCTTCCACCCTCACGCCCTACAAGTTAGGCATCTGTTGTCCTCTGAAATCTTGACTCCCCATGTAGAACTGATTCTTTCCTCTTCTGGATCCCCACTCTACAATGGCTTAGACTCTATATCCTCATCTGTAGCAGAGGCTGCTGATGTCACACCCATATCCCTTGGCCACTTCAGAGTTAATCTGCAGCTATGGTGGGCAGTTCCCCTGCATGCCCATGTCTTCCCACCTCAAGAACCTGCATCTCTCTACTTCTTTGCCTAAGGGATTTTTCTGGCTAGGCAGCCAGGAGTTCCAGGGACACTCTTCAACTTATGAGGAAGAGCATGGCGAAAATCCTCAGTTTTCCAACCCTCACATGACGATTCTAAGGTATACTGTGCATGATTTTGCACAAGGCCACAGTTGAATTGAATCCCAGTTGCCCACATGGTAGCATATTCATTTGTGTTTCTTGGATCCCCTTACCAATAAAATACCTGCACCCATGTCTTTGTAACAGGGTCTGCTTTGGGAGAAGCCCAAACTAAGCTACCATCTTTTCTATTTTACTAGAGAGAGACATTTATATGTCTATCTTTTCCTCTCAGACTAGACATGGTCCCCTCTGAAAGGGATCTTTGTATCCTAACATGCAACCTAATACCAAATAGGTACTCCATATTTATAGTGTAAAAGAACGAGTTTATCTACATTTCAGTAACAATGATGTCTCTGAGGCACTGTACAATCTTAAAGTATGTCCTAAAGCAGTCATTGTAGTTCTGTAGAAATTTTAATATAGTAAAATTTTTTTAAAAAAAATGAGAAACCTACTAGGTTTCTACAAGAATCTTAATATTAACTCTCTTATTGGATTAGCAATACCATTCCATTTCTTTTATTAAACCAGATAAAAGAGAACTTATTGTATTTTTCTAATTGTTTTATTACGCTTTGCCTAAATCAGAGAATATATGGGTCTGTTTTTCATGGTCTATAATAGGCATGTCCAATTTGTGGCCTGCAGGCTGCATGTATCCCAGGACAGCTAGTAATATGGCCCCACAGAATCTTTTAATAACGTGTTAAAACAAACATTTCTGGTGAGCATCTTAGGAAGTCTTATTATGTATATACACTAACTATATTATATAACTTACGTGTGGCCTGACAATTCCTCTTTACTGGAAGCCAAAAGGTTGGACACCCCTGATCTATAACTATTAATCCTGTATTGAGAGTAAATCTTTCATTTGTAAATGATAATAGTGCTAAAGAATAGTATGGGAAAATTGTTAATAAAGTGAGGGTTCCTTTTTGTTGTTCTTTTTAAATGTATTATATATTTAAATGTGTTAGACTCTGAGACAAATTCAAATTTGTTTATTCTATAGTCTTTAAATACCTTCAACTGGAGAAAGAAGTCTGGAAATTGCGTGTCATTCTGTTAATATTTCCAGAAAGCTGGCAGTTCTTGAGCAACATTATTAAACCAACAATTTATTCCACTTTCCATCTGAAATAAGGAAGCAAGACATTTGACATCCATGAGCTCTTTATTTAATTATTTTTCTTCAAAGTTATGCACATTCAGTTGCTTTAGCAGTTAAAAAAATCATAAAAGCTGCAGAATTATGACTGTCACTTTGCTTCTGGCAAAATACCAAAAAGGATAAAAAACAATATGAACTAACATAAGATGCACCAATTGGCTAAAGAACAAGTTCTAATGAGTATTAGTAATTTAAAATGTAATAATTAGCCGGGCTCAGTGGCTCAGCCTATAATCCCGCGCCTTTGGGAGGCTGAGGTGAGTGGATTGCCTGAGCCCGTGGGTTCGAGACCCACCTGGGCAAGCGAGACCTCATCCCTACAATAAATCAAAAAATTAGCTGGGCATGGTAGCGCATGCCTGTAATTCCAGCTACTTGGAAGGCTGAGGCGGAAGGATCGCCGGGGCCCAGCAGGTCGAGGCTGTGGTGGCCGGGAGCGGCCACTGCACTCCAGTCTGGGCGACAGAGTGAGACTCCAACTCAAAA
>CAUYQG010127314.1:0-20968 GCA_963574415.1 Tarsius wallacei
TCTTTTTTGAGTTGGAGTCTCACTCTGTCACCCAGACTGGAGTGCAGTGGCCGCTCCCAGCCACCGCAGCCTCTATCTGCTGGGCTCCGGTGATCCTTCCGCCTCAGCCTTCCAAGTAGCGGGGACTACAGGCGCACGCTATCACACCCGGCTAATTTTTTGATTTATTGTAGAGATGAGGTCTCACCGAGTTGCCCAGGCGGGCCTCGAACCCGCGAGCTCAGGCAATCCACTCACCTCGGCCTCCCAAGGCGCGGGATTACAGGCTGAGCCACCGAGCCCGGCCAAGGTGACTTTGTATATGAGCTTCCCCCAACCTCTGTGGATCTCCTACCTGCAGTTCCCTTGAAATGGGACCAGACATCTGTAAGCATATTCTAGAGAGTCAGCGCCTGAGAGTGGAGACCTACCCTCCTCCGTTCTCTTTCTGAAGGTCTGTGAGAGCCCGCAAGAGACCCTCCTGCACAGACCAAAGGCAACCGCAGGCCAGTCTTCTTTCGCACGCGGCCCACCCTTGCTTCCCAAGAAACACTCAAGTATCCTTTCCCTGATAAACTCATGGAGAGTCAGCTAGCTTCTGTAACCTCCTCTCTTCCTCTGGTTCATCAGCAGCCAATCCTGAGACTTTCTGGAAGCCAGACAGTAGACTCACTTGAATTCCAGGGGTCAGCATTGCCCACCTCAGGCCATGTAGGCAGGTGCAGGAGTACCCAGGGAATATCGACAACATTTTTTCTTCTTTGAGTCAAGGTCTCACTCTGTCACCCAGGCTAGGGTGCAGTGGCAAGGATCATGGCTCATCACAGCCTCAACCTCCTGGGCTCAGGCGATCCTCCCACCTCAGCCTCCCAAGTAGCTGGGACTACAGGCGTGCACCACCACACACAGCTAATTTATTATTATTATTATTATTATTATTATTATTATTATTATTGAGAAACAAGGTCTTGCCATGTTGCCTAGACAGTCTCAAACTCCTGGACTCAAGTGATCTTCCTGCCTCAGACTCCCAAAGTGCTGGGTATACAGGCATGAGCCATCACTCTCAGCCAACAAGTTTTTAAAAACATTTCTTCACAAATCCTCTGCAATCTCCACACACCCTGATTCATATATTACCTTGATATGGATAAGAATTTAAAGAGTTGTCCAACTGATTTTTTTATCATCTTTGAAAATTGGCATCTTGTTCTGGCACACTTATTTGAAAAATCATAACTTTGAATCTTGGCACCTCAGTTAAAACATCTGATTTAATAGTCTGTTAATTGTATTTTATAATCAATCATGTGTTATTGAAATTTCTATATCATTTTAAATCTGAAAATAGAGTAGCTTCTCCACATATCTGTCAATTAAATTTTCTGTTGAGATGTCTTTAATTTTTTTTTCTATTTAGCTCTCCAACTGCAACTAAACATGTTTTCTTTGCATGTGTTATGTGGATCAAGTTTTTAGTGTAGTTATATAATTATGCAAATATTATGTACATCACTTGGAATGTTTACCCTTTCATTTTGAAACGTTATTTTCATATATTGTTTTTTATAGCATAAAATCCAGTTTTGGTTTCTTCTGTTTCATGTACCAACATTTATTCTTGTTGATAATATTATGTTCTACTATACACTAAGGTTGGGGCCTTCCTGTTGCTGTTCTTTTTGAGATTACTGTATGTTGAGTTTTAAATTATCATCATCAGATTGAGGTTTTAATTTAAATAACATTAAGTTATACAACAATTCAGAAAAATTATAACAAGAATAACAAACTAAAGCAAACATGAGTAATGCTTACAATGGACCCATCTCTGTTCGATGTGTTTTTCAAGTAGCAGCTCACATAATTTTCAAAACAACTTTGGTACATTTAATTAGCTGCCCCAATTCTTTACTCCATCATGCCACTACAGTTTTGTTATGGCCTCATTCTGGAAGGAATATATTCCTAATCTCTTGACACTGGGCTCTGTCATATGATTTGCCTTGGCCCATGGGATGTCAGCGGATACACCAAGTCTTGATATGTGTGTCTGTGGCTGGGCTTGCTCTCTTATGCTTCAGCCATTGCCATGAGAAGAACATGCGTCTATCTCGCTGACCCCAGGAGGACATAGGAAACACATGGGACAGAGCTGGTCCGATGCTCAGATTTGTAGAATAAATTATCATTGCTTTAAGCCTTTGAGTTGTGGGATGATTTGTTAAGCAGCACCGTTTGGCAATAGCTAACTAATGTGTCACACTGTTAAGTAGGTACTATTATCCCTATTTTATAGATGAGAAAAATTAAGCAAAGAGAGGTTGTCATTTATTATCTAGCAAGTGGACAGTATGGCTCTAGAGTCTATACTTTTAGCCATGTTTATAATATTTTGTCCTTAATTTTGAGAAAAAGCTGATTCAAACATTTATTCAAAATTTTTAATTTCCCTATATAAATATAGACTTTTAAAATAACATTTCTACTCACATCTCATCTAGTTTACTCTGACATTTATATTATTTGGCAATTATCAGTTCTTTTTTAAAAATAGATTTCATAGCCGGGCTCGGTGGCTCAGCCTGTAATCCCGCGCCTTGGGAGGCTGAGGTGAGTGGATTGCCTGAGCCCGAGGGTTCGAGACCTGCCTGGGCAACTTGGTGAGAGACCGCATCTCTACAATAAATCAAATAATTAGCCAGGCGTGGTAGCGCGCGCCTGTAGTTCCAGTTACTCGGAAGGCTGAGGAGGAAGGATCGCTGGAGCCCAGCAGGTCGAGGCTGTGGTGGCCGGGAGTGGCCACTGCACTCCAGTCTGGGTGACAGAGTGAGACTCCAACTCAAAAAAAAAAAATAGATTTCAGGTCAAAACCCTGTTTCTTTTCAAACCCACTTTGTTTATCAATCCTTTAACTCTCGTAGAGCTCTATCTTTGTCAATGCCAGTGAATTGACAGGTTAAAAAAAGGCATTAATAAACCATTCATGGACACCTTACCCTAATAAATTAAGACCTGCTGTGTGTCTTATGTCACGTGTCCTCTTTACCACTCTTGACTTGATTGAACCTGCCCACTTCTTGGCATGCTGGTTTTCTGGCCCTTGGCTATTTGATATCCTGTTCTTTTATGGTGTTCCTTTTCTGTTTCCATCCTTTGACTAGCCACCTGGTGTTAGCCTCAGTTTCCTCACATGTACCTGCAGGGTGGTTGCAAAGGGTGCTAGGATACTTCTAGTAAAACCACTTAGCACAGTGCTAGCACCAGAGCGTTACTGAGTAATACTCTATAAATGTTGCTGTTTTTACCATTCTGTTTCTCTCACTGTGTCTTCTTGGTCTCCTCGTGGAACCCATTTCATCTCCCCTTTTCTTACAGAGTTCCCTCCTGGACCCCTTTCTCAAATGTCATTCTCTACCTTTCCCTGGGAAATGTTACCAACCCTGTCTAGAGGTTGATGAGATTTCTCATCCTACCCTATTCCCTGAGTTTCGGATCCATATATCCATCTACCTACTGCATTCCTCCATTGGGATGCTTCACAGACCTCAGATTCAACAGCAGCAAAGTAATTTTTTTTCTGTCTATTCCCCAAACTTGTTAGTCCTTTCATGACTTCTACCATTATAAATAGCATCACTCTTCAAGTTACCCCAAATCTGAACTAAATATGATCATCTATTCCTTCCTCATTCTTATTCTCCAATCACCAATCTCTATTGAATGTATTACTATGTTAAAAATTCATATGGTTTTTCACTACTTACTGGATGCCACATCAGACACTAACTCTCACAGATTAGCCTTGACCCTGGATTCCATATCTGTTTAGCCCCATTGAGACTAGACAGTCACTCACCTCAGGTTCTCAGGAAGGCAATAACTTCCTGGCGCATGCCACAAGGAGAATACCAGGAATATTGCTCAAATACTGTACTATGGGGAAGCTGGACACAGCAGTTAGCCTGTCCCCCAGCCTTGTGTCTGAATGTAACTGAATCCAGCAAGGCTTACACAGACTGTTGCCTCTGGCATCTACCACTTAGACTCTAATACGCCCACTTCTTAAACCTTAAGCCTAGTTATAACCCTACTTTGCTTCTTCCTGTCATCTGACAAAAATTAGGTGTTCAGCCCTCAGATGTTCTGACTCTAGGCTTACCCATTTGTTTTTCATCTGTTTCCTATATTGTATGTGGTAAATGGCACCAATGTCACCCATTAAGCAGTCACGCGAAAACTTTTTCATGCTTTAGGTTCTAAATCAATGATTTTCAAAACTCAAAACACAGAGAATCACCTGAAAAGCTTTCTGTACCATAAATAGTCCCAGACTATGGATATTTTGGTTTAGATCTTGGCTGGAGCTGAGAATTTCCATAAGAAAAGAAAGAAAGAAAAAAAAAAAGAAGGGGCAGCACACAGAAAATTGCCATGTAAATAGCATAGAATTTTATTTATAATTTAAGCAATAGGAAGATATTTTAAAATTGTAGAAACTATTAGATTTTCTCTTCATAGAAATTGTGTTTAAAAGTCTGCTTTCAGGTAAGGATGTTTGTTGGATGAAAGAAAGTTCTCCTGTTTGTTTAGATTTTCTGAGTTTGTAATTCCAAACTTATATTACTTTTGGGTAGTTATATTTATAAACACTGTTGGAACTTTAGAATTTCCCACATCATTCATCTTTTCTTTATAAATTGTTATAGCTAGTATTCAACAGAGACTTCCCAACAAAAGGAAGCAACCTCAACTTAATTACTAAACCAGCAAGTTGACCATACTACTTGGTTCTTCTTCAGAGAGCCCATGTTGCTTGTGATGATTTAATGGCTCAAGGCAGTATTAGTTGTATAGGCCTACTAAAGAGTTCATAGTGCTTAATAAGGAATTTATTGTATGGAGTCCATGTTATGGTGACCATAAGAGGACAAACATCTGTTTTAGACTATTTGTGCCTTAATTTAAACTTGATGACATTCCTTCATTTTTAAGTATTTCATGTACTTATAAACACAACCAAGCAGCAATTGGGTTTTAAATTTTTTAATAGTCTGTAAATATCTGGATTAAGTATTTTCACAATGTTTAAAATCTATATTTAAAAATTAGCTGTATCTTTTATACATCTGGGTCTATGATTAGTTGAATATAAATGTCTACAAAAGAAAAGGGAATATGCAGAAGGCATGCTGTCTTACCAACAATCTGTTCAAAAAATTTTTATGTATATACAGCTTGTAAACCAGAGAAATCCTGTCCATGCATACTGGGGGATGTGGGAAATGTCACTTTTATGGTGAGGTTTAACGTGGGTGTTTCAAAGAAATACTGTGTAACTACCCCTTTACAGCTCCTTTGTGATTTTCTTCACTTCTGTGTTCACTGATAAGTTCCTCATACCCACTCTTTCACTCCGCTTTACAACCCTGACATCCCGTATCCTTGGTCTGTCCCTTGAAAAACTTCAAGCCACCCTGTGGTTTTTTAGTTGGGACTGTCCCCATCTGGTAGTGACCATTCTCCCTATTTACCTACTCTTTCTTTTCTTTTTTCGTTATCCCTTCAAACAAGATCTTATCTTGGGTTCCTTATTCTTTTGTCTTTTTCCCCCTTCTTAGTTGATTAAAACTTTCTAAGAATTTAATGAATGCCCTGCTCTCATCAGATAACATAAACAAAGCATAGTTCTTTCATCTAGGTATATGTTGCTGGTACAAATTTTGCATACTGTGGAAGTCCTGTAATTCTGGTCTTTATTCCTCTCAAGTCTCTCTCTGAAAATGACCTAGGATTTCTTTTCCTATATTTTTCATCATGCCTAACTAAAAAAAAAAAAAAAACTTTAATAGGTTCATTACTCTCGGAATAAAATTACAACTCTTCAAACTTTCAGACTTTGATGAACTGAAGTGGCTCATTTGTAACTTCTTTCCATATAAATCTATCCCAGAAATGACCCCTCTAAAATATTTTATCATGCTACATCTTACTCAAAGAACTCCATTCCTCCTAATGCCCTCAGAATTAAGTTACAGCTCTTCATTCCTTTTCAAAAAGTCCCTCAATATCTGGTATCACCTGAACTTCCAAACATTATTTTCCATACTCTGCCAATTCCAACATGTCTTCAGCCAGTTCATCTTCTCTTTTCTTTTACCTGAAATGTTCTTCCTTTAACTTCCTCTCCTCCTTCTCACATTTCGAAAAGACTTTAGGCATCGCTTCAACCTTGATTAAGCCTCATCTGAAGACTCAGTTTAAACTGATTTGTTTATAAATGATTCTATTTTTCTCATTTGTAACAGAATCAAATAATACCTTGATGTTTTAGATAGCCACTCCACAGCTAGAAGAGTTGATGAGCACATCCAAGTTGAAATAAATCTAAGATGGAATACTGTAAGAGCAGCTGATGCCTAAATTTTCTAAAATCAGAAACAAACTAATAAGTCATGGAGGGTCTTTAACTTGGGACTCAATGCAGATGCTAAAACTATTGCGTAGAGTGCATGAAACCCAATTCTACAATGAGAAATGCAAAGTTTATGTATTATAACACCTTTATATGTACCATGAAGCCTAGGGCATTCAACAGCTTCTGATGTCATTCCCCACATCTTCCTGGAGAAGGTTGAAGTATTTCTTATCCACTGTTTATAGGGCACCCACACTTTCCTCTTGGAGACGCATCTCATTTGGTCTATCGTGGCATGGCCATTCTTGTTTCTTGGCTCTTATTACTAACTGTAAGTAGTCTTAGTCTCCCTCAGTATTAGTCCTGTTTACTCTAGAAATGGCTTTTTAGGGGAGAGTTCTGCCCTCCTATCATGAGTGTCCAGTGTCTGCATGCCTTGTGTGAGGATTAAAATTCTGACTCGGACTGCTGTGCTATCTCTGTGCTGTGTGGCTGGCAAAGATCTTAAAGCCCGTTTTTAGGAAGAAAATCTTTTGAAAAGCATAGGCTTTGAAGTCAGATAGATTTTTAGTTCTAAATTTTCTCTGAAAGGGGGATGACAAAATAACATTCCTTCGGTTTAAAGCTCATTTCTCTAAACCACCTCACCTATTAACCGCACCCAATCTAAATCAACTTTCCTTGTTTTAACATTTCTTTAAATGTGTTCATTTTTTTCAGAGCATTTATATATTGTAGGTAACTGTTAGACTGCAAAGGTGATTTGTTGACAAGGGTATTTCTTCCCCATCACAGGGTAGGGGCCACCAGAGCAGAGCCTGATTCAAGTTCACCATCACCTTTCCAACTCTAACATTGGTCCAACTCCTCAAATATTTGTTGAATGGGGAAGAATATCTCATAAGGTAGGAAAATTAATAAAACATATAAAGTACCATATAAAGACTACAAAGCATATTCAGTCGGCCCTCTGTATCCTTGGGTTCCTCATCCTCAGATTCCACTAATTAAGGAAGAGAAATATTCAAGAAAAAAAGCCACACAATTAAAAAATATAGTATGACAACTATTTACATTGTGTTAGGTGTTGTAAGTAATCTAGAGATAATTTAAAGTATATGGGAGGATGTGCATAGGTTACATGTAAATACTATGCCATTTTGTATCAGGGACTTGAACATTCATGAATTGTGGTGTACCGGGGGTTCCTGGAACCAATCCCCACAGATACTGAGGGACAACTTGTGTGTGTGTGTGTGTGCGCGTGTGTGTGTGTGTGCGTGTGCATGTGTGTATGTGTGTGTGTGTACAGAGTACTATGCACATGGTAAGTATTCCATGCATGTTGACTTTTTAAAAACTCTTTCTTGAAATCTGAACTGAAAATGTGAACACTTCTTGTGCTATGTCACAAGAAGTCTTCTACTATCTGACAAAGAATCGTAGCTAGATTAATCAGAATGTTTGTTGACACCTTTTCCACTGAAGCACTTGGTTAGGACCATGAAGCCAAGAGCCCTGCCTCGCAGTGCTTTTTCCGTTCCCTAATGCTCAATAATCTCATTACATATTTGGTGATTTAGCTCACAGAATTGCTAAAGTCACATTTCCAAACCTGTCTTCTAAAAGTGACCATTTCTCCTGAGACCAACCAGAATGGCTACAGGAGGTAGGCAAACATACCAGCACAATTAACTTCATGGAGCACCATCTTGTGTTTCAAAGTTGCTAAGTTTCATTTTACAAAGTTTTGTCTAGAAACTGAACAACAACTTTAGCAACAGGAGATAATCAAAGGTAACTGGCTAGATGAAACCTATATTTATGCTTTAGCCAATGGAAAGAATCTGACATGTTATGCCAGGTCACAGTAGGTATTCAACAAATCATTGTCAAATAAATTTGGGGAAAAGATATCTCAGTGGCTCTTGGCATTGATTTTCTCTTTTATAAAGAGATACTATACTATAAATCCCTTTCCTGCCTTTGAGCAGGGTGTTGCAACTCTGTGATTCTAGTAAAATCAGGGGCATTTTTCACAGTCAAGACAAACTTTTACAATGGTTTTACACTACATTGACCTTAAAAAAAAGGAAGAAAGAAAAAAAGAAAAAGCAATGAAATTCCCGAATTACTGACTGGGAAAGGCCAGTTCCTTTAACACCGGAATGCAGAGGGGCTTGGCGGCTCTGGAGGATGAAACGCATAACTCCTCCTCCACTCCACGTTCTTGGCTGGGGACACCCTGAAGGTGAGCTTAGGGAGAGGTAAGAGGGAGTGGGCAGTTTTAAAATCCTCACATTGGTAGAAGCTAATGAGGAAATCAGACTGTAAAGACTAGCTATTGGGAGAGGAAATTCAACTTTGTCATCGTGACTGTTAAAAAAAAAAAGGGAAAGGAGGCAGGGACCAAAAAAGGGAGTAGGAAAATGGGGCGGGTGGAGAGGGGGAAGGGACCAAGGGACCAGTAAAGGAAAGTCTAAAGAGAAAAGAGGAAAGAAGGAAGAGTATGGTATGCAATTTGTGGTTTCTCCAGCTCTTTCTCTCACCCCCTCCAGAAACTGGGAAAAGTTTGCAAGCGTCGCTTTCGGGATGAACGACAAGGCTCTTCCCCTACAGACGCGGGAAGAGAAGCGCCTGTGTCACCCTTCCCGGTCCGCGCCGCTGCCCCCTCCCCTTCGCCAGTCGAAGGAGGGCAGCTGGCGACGCTCCTGGCCGCGGTGGCCCCGGCGCATCCCGCGAGCCCCGTGAGGCTCGTGTGGCGCGCGGCTCTCCAGGCAAAGCCACCTCCCGCACCCCATCCCGCCCACTCCCACCCACCCCATCCCTCCCCTAGGTCATCCTCCTCCCGGGAAGAAAAAAAAAAGGCAAGGTTGAGCCTCTCCACCGGCCTCCCCCTCCCCCTCTTCCCGGGGTTGCTAAGGCAGAAAGCCCCGCTCTGTGATTCACTGGAGAGGAAAGGGGGAGGAGGCGAGAGAACTCGGAGTGCCAGAACTAAGTTAGCTGCGAAAGCGCACGCAGCTCGCGGCGCCCCCTCCGGTGCCAAGTCCGCCAAGGACGAGTGGGCGCGGCGCGCGCTGGCCACGGGGCTGGGACCCGGCTCTGGTCCTCGCGCCCCCCGGCAGCCGGGAGAAGCCGCTGCCCGAAGTTTCTGCAGAGGACGGGGTGGCTGGCGGCGGGGGCAGATCAGGAAGTGGTTTTTTTCTCACTTCGCCGCCTGGTGAGTGTCGGCGAGGTTGGCAAACGCCTGGGAGAGGACCGGGAAGCACAGAGAGCCTTGGAGAAGTGGAGAGGGCGATCTGGAAGCCGGTCCACCAAGGCAGTTCGCCCTCGACCCGGACGAGGGCCAGATGCGACGGCTCGGCTTAGCCGAGCTCCAGGTGTGGACGCCGCTGGAGTGACCGCCGGTCCACCGTCCTCGGTGCGCACGCCAGGACCGGCTCTCTCGCCAACGTCCCGGCACTCTGACCACGAGAAGCCCCTGCCCAGGGTGCCAGTGTGATCCTCAATTCCTTCTTGGGTTGGTTGGTTGGTTTGTTTTAATTTTCCTCCCGGGAACTTTTGGGTGGAGATATTAACTTTTTTGGTGGAAGCTGCTCGAGGGAGTGAAAAGGAAAATACGATGAAGAGCGACTCCTTGTTTTTCCCAGGCCCCATCCATTAAGCCAGCACTTCTAAAGGATTAAAGTGGTTGGACATGGTGACAGCTGAGAGGAGAGGATTTCTTTCCAGGTGGAGACCTTCGGCCTTCCGTTGGGTCTACCCATCCCGCGTGCATGTGGGCGCCCGGCGCGGCGCGGGGTGCGCGGTTCTGCGCGTGCAGTCTCAGGTGGGACCCGAGTGAATGGCCCCCAGGGGCTGCGGGGGGCCTCAGCCTCCGCGGTCTCCGCAGGCCTGGGTCTGGCCTGGAAAGATGCTAGCTATGGGGGCGCTGGCAGGCTTCTGGGTCCTCAGCCTCCTCACCTATGGCTACCTGTCCTGGGGCCAGAGCTTAGAGGAGGGGGAGGAAGGGACCTTACTAACTCAAGCTGGAGAGAGACAAGAGCCCATTACAACTGCCACCTCCCAGCCCCATCTCGTTTTCATCTTGGCGGATGATCAGGGATTTAGAGATGTGGGTTACCACGGATCTGAGATTAAAACGCCCACTCTTGACAAGCTCGCTGCCGAAGGAGTTAAACTCGAGAACTACTATGTCCAGCCTATTTGCACACCGTCCAGGAGTCAGTTTATTACTGGAAAGTAAGTGTTACTACTTCTTATACTTATTCCTTGAAGAAATAGTAAACATTTCATGAAGATTCGGCCCCTAACTTAAGGGAGTAACAAAGTCTTGGGAACAGCTGAATGAATGAATGCATGATGGATTATGGTGAGTATTAAAATAGATGCCCTGTTAGTGATTTTGACAGTCTAGTTACTAGTCTAGTATCATTTTCTTTACTCTGAGCCAATGGGGAGTTTTTAAATGAGATAAGCACTCACCCACCAACCAGAGATCTCCAGAAATGATCTCCTATTCCTAATCGATTCTGAATTTCTGTCGTGCTCAGATTTTGTTTCAGGTGTCACAACAGAATGCACACTCACCGTCACTGGTAAGAAAGATGACTAAATTTTTTCTGCAACTCTTGGATTGTTCTTAAATCTAGAATGGAATGACTGAAACAAAAGGGGTCAAAGAAACAGGTTACATTCGGTGTTAAATGCTCAACAACAATCAAACTTCAGCGGAAGTTTTCTGCTGTTCTTCACATGTCTGGGAATTTTCTGATTGCTTACATGTTAGTAAAGTGTTTCAGTACTGTAATTACTTTGCTACATACCTAAATCTTCTACGTAAGATGTTCACATGTTTTCATATTTTTACTCTCTCCTGAGAATGCAGGCTACTGAAACTGATTTAGATGTCCAATTTCAGCCTATGGGGTGGAAATTAACTAGGAGGGCAAGGGGTCGTGCTGGACAGAGGTAGAAGAGAGCCTTACTAGGTTCAGTCTGTGTTTTCAGTTGCAGACAGGGAGCCCTTGCTCCAGTGAAGTTGTTCTTGGAATTGTGTCTTGTAAGAGTAGCCAGTATCCTTTGGAAAAAGAAAGACTATTTTGTAGGAATCTCTGTCTTGCAGGGACTTTTGCTTACCACATGATTTCCACTGCTGAGCAAACTGTCAGAACTTAGCATCACTGCCAAAAAAGAAAAAAAAAATCCCATCCTTCCCTCTCAAGGGAGAGAGAAAAAAGAAGCCTCAATGTACTTCAAGTCGTCCTAAAGGTTAATTGTGGCATCAGCAAGTCAAGGACATTTGATATTTATAAAGGAGCAGATTGTTGGCTAGAAAATAGCAAGTCCATCTGCTGGCCTGGAGGTCAAGTTTTTCATGCTTAATCCCAACCACCTTTTTATTTGGCTCAGGAAATAAATGTGTCATAAAGCTTCACTGGACCTCTTCAACTAACTTATAGAACGAAGATTTATGCAGAAAGCCAACAGTAGTTGAAAGTATAACTAACTACAGGATTTTATTTTTCACAATAAAGCATATGTTCAAGGCATTTTACCCAACAAGAAACTTTGTTCTTAAACATTATCTTTCACTGATAAAATATCTAGGTTTTGTCTTTTAACTTGTATGCTTACTTAATGAAATGAAACAAACTAAGCTGAAAATAATTTCTAATTTTTTATCTTTGGTCAAAGGTTGAGTCCTCTGTACTTTCAAAGCAATCAAATATCTAATGAGGTTTATTTTTCCTATTAAAATTTTCTATTCAGTACAACAAGTTGTATAAGTGTTTAATAGGGAAAAAATACAAATAGCTACTGTGATTGGATTAAAATTTCTATTTGAATTAAATACCTGATAACGTTCTCACTTGCAGTTCTCCTCTTAGACAACTTGTTGGAACTTTCCTTTAAGTGAACACAGATGTAAGAAAGAAAGTGATTATAAAAGCCTAGTTCTGGATTCAGTGTAAATGCAGGTCCCAGAGAATATGGTCATTGCCCTCTTCATGAACACATGTCTATCCTTTCTGGATCCTCTAAATTAAAAAAGGAAGCAATAAAAACTTGAATGAACTGAAATATTTTAAGGGAAAAAATAGGTTACGTGAAATGTGAGAGGATTCAAGTATCTTTACATGAAAGGAAAAAGTTTATATAATCGAAGCTGAAGTTACTTTTGACGCTGTTAACAAAGCAACCTTTCCTTTATAATTTTCTGGAGTCAAAATGTAAAAAAAATAAAAAGATTTTCTTTTACTGCACAATCTGCTCCTTTATAAATATCAAATATCTTGACTTTTGTTATTCATTTATCCCACAAATTCCAGATTCCTTTAATAATTTACATCATATCAGTCTGGCAATACTATCAGTCAGTCCGTCAGTCAGTCCATCAGAGTATTCATGGTGTGCATACTCATGCATTGGGAGTGTGAGGAACAAATGAGAAATAAGTCCTAGCCTCTGGGGAGTAGTTCTCAAATTTGAGTGTGCAGAAATAATCACTGCAAATGCTGGTTAAAATGCAGACTTCTGGGCTCAACTAGCAATGTAGCTTCAGTAGGTCTGGGTTCAAACCCAGAAATCAATAGTGCTTTAATGAGCACTTCAGGCTATTCTGATGATAGCACTATTAATAATACATTGAGTGTTAGTATTAAATATTAGCGCCTACTGAGCAGTCTCTGTGTCCAGCATAATGCATTTTACATGCATTGTCTCATTTAATCCTTACAACAACTCTATGAGGCAGTTGCTATTGTTATCCCTGTTTTATATGGATATGGCAACAGATTCCAAGAGTTGTAGTGATGCAGGGGTTCTGTACGTGAGAAACACCACTCTCAGTGTTCAAAGTTGGCCTGGTGAGATAAAAGGTTAATTGGGAACGTGGCTGTCTGTGTTTGATTTATTTTAAAGTAATTTTCTCACTTTTTTTTTACAGTTTTGCAAATAAAGACATGGAGAAATGACATTATTTTTTCTTAAAAGAGAATATAGCGTAGGCTTCAGAGAGTTATAAGTTGCAAAAATTATTTTTATTTTTATTTTTTTAGTTGGAGGCTCACTCTGTCACGCAGGTGGGAGTGCAGTGACATGCTCAGTGCGTACCACAGCCTTGACCTGCAAGGCTCAGGCAACCCTTCTATCTCAGTCTTCCAAGTAACTGGAACTACAGGCACTCACCACCATGCCCAGCTAGTTTTTTGGTTTACTGTAGAGACAGTTCTTACCAAGTTGACCAGGCTGGTCTTGAACCCCTGGGCTCAGGCAATTCTCTTGCCCCTGCCTCCCAAGGTGCTGGGATTCAGGCATGAGCCACCACGCCCAGCCAATAAGTTGCAAAATTTAGATATAGACTTTATGCAGAACTTAGAGTAGAAAATATTGGTAATCTGAACTGAATTCATATCTTTGACAATAATTTTGTGTTTTTACTATTTTGTTATTCATTTCTTCCACTGGAAATACCATAATGATCATTGTTACTGAACATAATGGTAACTTAAATGTGCATTTGTAATAGGATATTTGATAAACTCATTTTGCTTATAACAACCCCCATCCAACTTGCCAAGAATAATCACTCAGTTTCTAACACCTTAAGTTAATTTTGCCTATTTTTGAACTTTATAGAATTATAAAGAAGGTACTCTTTCAGGTCTGACTTCTTTTTTTTAACATTATGTTTGCCTGTAGATATAATTAATTTGTTGTCATTACTGAATTGTGTTCCTTTGTATAAATATACTACAGTTTATTTGCCCATTCTACTGTTGATGGACGTTTGAGTTATTTCCAGTGTTGAGCTATTATGAACAGTGCTGGCCATAATGTATATGTTTTTTAGTTAACATATGCATGCATTTTCCTTTGATATCTATCAGGAAGTGATATTTGGGTTATAGGAATGTGCATGTTCAGTTTTTGCAGATTCTGCCTAACAGTTTCCCCAAATTTTCCTACCAACTTACAACAATTGTAGTACAAAGTTCTATTTACTTCACATCCTTGCCAATATTTGGATCATCTTTTTTATAATTTTATTTTAGTCACTCTGGTTGTTACACATTGATACACCATCGTGGTTTAAATTTGCATTTCCCTGACAGCTAATGAAGTCAAGTAACTTTTTAATATTTTTAATGTTCCAATTGACTATCCCCTTTCAATAAGGATTTTTTTTTTCAAGCCTTTTGCCTATTTCCTCTTTAGGTGATTGCGTTTTTAAAAATTGATTTGCGGTTGTTATTTATGTATTCTATTCTATTGTAAGATATGTGTGTTGCAGACATCTTCTACCACTTGGTGGCTTGCTTTTTTACTCTCTTAATAGTATTTTGTGAAGATCAGAAGGTTTTAATTTTATTGTAATCCAATTTATAATCTTTTCTTTTTATGTCCTACTTAAGATCATCTTGTCTACCCCAAGATCATGACAGTGGTCTTTTTTTCCCCTAGAAGTGCTATTGTTTTGTTTTTATGTTTAGATCTATAATTCATCTAAAATTAATTTTAGTATGGTGTAAATGAAAGCTCTAGAGTCTCTTTTCCATGTGTATCCATTTGAGCCACATTATTAAAAGACCATGCTATTCCCATTGCACTGCAGCATCACCGTTTTCATAAATCAGTGAATGTATGTGTTTGGTCTATTTCTGGAGTCAATTCCATTCCCTTTTTCTCTGTGTCTATCCTTGTGCCAATATTGCATTCTCTCAACTACCATAGCATAAGTAAGTATTGATATCTGCTTGTTTTCTTCAAAATTGCCTTGGTTATTTTTTACCAGTTCATTCATTTTAATAGGATGTGCAGATAGGTGCAAATAGGTCAGAAGATTTAGTTTGGGACATATGAGATAGTTCTGGTCTGAATTATCCTATTTTCTAAGCAAAATAATAATTGAGATAATTAGCTGAGAATGAAGATCTGGAGGTTTAAAAAGAGAGATAGAAAATATTCTTCTAGGAAAGTGAGAGAGTGAATTGGGCAGAGAAATGCAATAAAAATACTGGCCAGTAAAGAGAGCCCACTTGAGACTTGTGTTCATAAGTTTTAACAGAGACTAGTCATTGTTTGTTTGTTTTTCTCCCACCATACTTAAGTTCTTGTGTGCAGAAGAAGCACAGTTGAAAAGGTGGATTTAACTAGACTTGGGGATTTGCCAAATGAATACTGTGGTGGATCATGGACTAAACTTGACAAGGAACAAGGGAGGACTATAGAGGGTTTATGTTCTGTAAAGGAATGTTGGGGGCAAAGGATTGACTGGATGGGGTTGAAGTGAGAACACTATAATAAACTTGGAAAGCTGAAAAAAGTAAATAATAGTGACTGGGGAAGTGTACACCTGGGGGTCAAAATTTTGTAAGTAGTGCAGTTTTTGAAAGTTATGGGGGATGGGTGCGAAGATGAAACAGAGGAAAATGTCTTTGGAAATGAGGAAGGCAAGGTATTAGAAGGATAGGGTGTTGGATGGGTTGTTCCATGGATATCCATTAAGAAATCATTAAGAGCCGGGCTCGGTGGCTCAGCCTGTAATCCCGCGCTTTGGGAGGCCGAGGTGAGTGGATTGCCTGGGCCCGCGGGTTCGAGACCCGCCTGGCCAACTTGGCGAGACCTCATCTCTACAATAAATCAAAAAATTAGCCGGGCGTGGTAGCGCGCGCCTGTAGTTCCAGCTACTTGGAAGGCTGAGGCGGAAGGATCGCCAGAGCCCAGCAGGTGGAGGCTGCGGTGACCGGGAGTGGCCACTGCACTCCAGTCTGGGCGACGGAGTGAGACTTCAACTCAAAAAAAAAAAAAAAGAAAAAGAAAAAGAAATCATTGAGAACAATAAGAAAAATGGTAGTAAAGAGGACAGTGAGCTAGTGCTTGGATCATCTATGAATGAGGAGTTGGGAGAAACGCCTGGAATTGGTTAAAAGACTCTAAAAGGACAGATTGTGAGTCTATAGTCTGTTGCCTTGCTTTTCAATGGAACTGAATTTTTCAGGGGAGAAAAGACCCAAGATAGTCTAAAAGTGCCATTGAGGAGCTAAGAGGGCACTCACCCCTGCTGCAGGCTCTGTGATAATTGGGATGTGAATAAAAGACCAGCCTCAGGTTGAGAATATGACAGGGACAGCCAGCAATCAGAGCAAAAAGGAACGTCTAGGAAGAAGTTGAGGTCAAAGGGGTTTTGCCTCAAGACCAGCCTGGGCAACATAGCAAGACCCCGTCTCTAAAAAACAAAAACTTTAAAAAATTAGCTGAGCATGGTAGCCTGCACCTGTAGTTCTAGCTACTTGGGAGACTAAGGCAGGAGGATCCTTTGAGCCCAGGAGTTCAAGGCTTCAGTGAGCCATGATCATGCCAATGTACTTTGGCAACCTAGGCGGCAGAGCAAGACTCCATTTCAAAAAAAAAAAAAATTACAGGAGGATTTTGCTAAATAAAAGACTTTCAATTATAGAGAACTTAACAGAAAAGTTTGGAGAGTTACAATGGGAGGGGTCGAGTGAATACAAGATATACTCAGACATACAGAGATTAGAATCTGAGTGAAAGCAGTTGTGATGGGAAGATTGGAGTTATAGTGAAGACTTAAATAAACAAGGCTAAAAGGCATGGTGGGATTTTTTTCCCCCAGATTATCTCTCAGAAAGTTGTGTTTGGTTTTAATTATATCCTCTTTTGGGAGATTAATTGAGCTAGGTCTCACCAACTGCTACAACCACACTGTGTACAGTCAGGCATTTCATCAGGAGTTCTGCGGACAGAGTTTGGCCCAGGAAGATAGAATCCAGGTAGGCCTCCTCCATGGACTGCAGAGTTCTGTGGGGGCAAGGGAACATGCCTTTCAGAAGTTTACAAAGATACTGCATTCTCAATTTACAACTGTCCTGATGTTAGAACTCTGAAAGAGCAACTGGATTCTTTTAGCCACTCATAGAAGAAAGTGTCAAGTGAGCTTAGGGGAATAGGGTTTGGTTATTTCATTTCATAGGCATGTATGTACACACATGCTTATTTCCCCTCAGCTTATTGTAAATGTCACCGTCATACGTGCTTCCTCTTCCATCCACTTTTTAAATTCAAAACCTGGTTTTAAGTAACATTGTACACCCAGAGAGTACTCAATACATGCCAGTTACTAAGGATTTACTCATTACTTGCATAAATATGTCATTAGTACTTAAACATTTAGAAAATTTATCTGTTTATAGTTAGATATTTAAAAGAAGCCTTACATTGACATTGGAAAATGAATATAAAAAGTGGAGAAGGTGGTTTTCAAACCTCACACATCCATTGTTAAAAAAAAAAAAAAAGGTCCAACAGTCAAGACCATTTGACAAATAGAAGCCTACTCCTATTTGGCCATATGGGTTTTCTGATAATAGAATCATGGTCAAGTAAGCTATTGGCACACCCTTATGATCAAAGTCCCTGATTTTAAATGAGCCTTTTAAGAAAAAACCACCTTTGAAGTGAATCCCTATTCAGGTAATTCTGCTGAATTTCCCAGACAGCTCCTCTGAAAGATGGAAATGTATCCAGGTGCAGAGAGCTGAGAACATCTTGTGTCATCCAAGTGACCTTTCCCAGGGATCAAAGTTTGAACGAAAACTTGTGTGACTTCAGTAAAACTCTTATTGTTTTCATCATCCCATTCTGCCTTCCATGAAAATTGTAAGCACCTTGGAGCCCCTGCTTTGAAGCTCAGTATGAAAGCTTTTTTTATTTCAAAGTTTGGTTTTGTTCACGTTTTTTTTTATTCCTATAGCAGTATTCTAGAATTAATTTTGATTTAATCTTTTGTGTATTTTACTTTTATATAACTAGAGTTTGTTTCAATGTTCTTTTGTCATTCCTGGTATTAAATATTCCCAGTGGTGTTGCATCATTGAGGTATTTATTTTGTGGCCCTATTGTAAAAAAAAAAAAAAAAGACTTTTGCCTCTAATCTTTTACTCCCTCTCTCTTCTAATGCACCCAACACATTTGCTTTACGAAAACATTCCTCTCATTATGTCGCCCTCCCTGGTTCCCCATTGGCCACCAAAGAATGGGAAAATAATTTTTACTGAGGACCTTGCTATGTCAGCTGCTTTTCAGACATCCTGTCATTTGATCTTCACATTCATCCTGAAGGTAAAATACTTTTATGATTTTGAAAATATTTATAAAATATTTTGCAAATGTAATCATTTTATGGATGGCATGTGAAAGTTTTAGAGAAATTATAGAGGTTGGTCATGGCCACACAGCTTAAGCAGCAGAGTGTACACATATATTTGAACCTAAACTTGTGTGATTTCAATAAAACCCTTATTGTTTTCATCACCCTGTTCTGCCTCCCATGAAAATCGTAGGCATCTTCGTCCAGTCTTCAAACTAATTTTTGAGCCATGTCTTTCTCTCTCTGCCTTCCAGACTCTCTACTCCGGAGAAATGGATGATTCACAATTTCTCAAGAACATCTTGACTTCCCCGCTTCTCTGGCTCATTCCATTTCCTCTCCTTGGAATTCACACCCTATCTCTCTTTGCCCAAATGCCAACCACTCATTAAGACACAGCTAAAATACCACCTTCCCCATACAGCTTTCCATGATTCCTTAGCCAGAAATAATTTATCTCAACGATGACCTTTCATAATTCTTTCTGTAACTGTCTTATTAGGCATGATTTTCCACTCGTTCACAGCTATTACTGAAACTCTTACCTCCCTCACTGGTCCCCTGAGCAACAAGACTCTGATTTATAATCTCCATAAATTTCACAACACCCAATCCAGTGCTTTGTCCTAATAGGCACTAAGTAAATGTGTGAAGAATGAATGAATGAATAGATGAATAAACGATTATTTATTTTGCTCTGGCAGCCAATGTGATAGAGCAGAAATAGCATAGAATTTATAGTGTGGAAGTCTAAGTTACAGTTACAGTGTTGATTCAACACATTACTGACTACGATCTTGAATAATTCTGTTTTTAATCTTTCTGAAACACAATATTTTCATCTGTAGAATAGGAATAATGATATTGTTTACTTACCAATCCCAAAACTAATTTCACTTACCAATCAAGGTAACATATGTGAAAATACTTTGAGAATTTTTACATATTATATAACTTTTAAGTAAAAATTCTGTTAAATTTAGAGCTATATCTCCATAATGTTTAATCACATACAAACCTTAACAGAACCAACTTTTATTCTTTTAAAAAGCTTTCTGTGAATATAGTCATATTTTTTCTAATTTACATAGGCTGATTTTTAAAAAGAGTTAAAATTCTACCCCATATGTTTGTTTTTGTTTTTGTTTTTTGAAAGCAGGATTTATTGAGAGGACAGAAAAGCTCCCACAGTGGGAGGGGACTCCAAGGGGTTGCCCCATATATTTTAGTTTCAATGAATTTTATCTGGCAAGATTTTCCACATGGTATTGTTCATTCTGAGATATACAAGAAGGTGTTTAGAGTTATTTTTTTAAAGACTGCACTGGCAGATTGTTTTAGTTGTTGTTGGTTGTCATGCTTGGCAGAATTTGATGGAGCTCTGCTAATCCTGTGACAAGTGACAGTAGATGTATATTTAAATAGTGACATTAAAAACATAACACTAACGATGAATTGAAAATAGGGTAATGGAAAAGTTAGCGGTTAATTACATCAAATCCCTTCAATCTACAGTAATTTTAAAACATTTTATTGAATATCATTAGTATATCTTACTCAGCTTTGAATGCCAGCTCACCCGAGGGACCACCATGCAGGAGGTATACAATACATAGTTTTGAATAATCGATTTTAGTAACCTCCTAATTGACTGTATTACCTGTAGCATCTGAATCCACACTCCGCAATAAGATCTGAATGAAATTTTTACAGCAGTCCAAAACATACCACTTCCCTGTTTAAAATGTTTAGAGGATCCTACCACCTGTAGACTAAAAAATGTTCCTAAACATTCCATATAAGGGCCTTCAAAAATCCAGCCTCTGATGATGTTCTGGTGCAATCTCTCAACAATTTTCCATGTATACCCTCTGTAGATGACTACTGCCAAGGGACTTGTACTTTTCCACAAAGACTATATTCCATTTCCTCCCAGGGTCTCCTTTGCTAGAATGTTCTTCATTCTCCTCTGGGGAAACACCATTGGATCCTTTCAGACCCTCTGCCACCCTCATCTCCTCTCCAGTTCTTTTCTGATCATTTTCTTACCCCACACCATGCAGAGTCAAGTGCGTTGTTCTCTGTTCCTACAGCCTCTGCTTCATACCTCTATTTCAGGGTTTAGAATATATGTAATCCCGCGCCTTGGGAGGCTGAGGTGAGTGGATTGCCTGAGCCCGCGGGTTCGAGACCCGCCTGGGCAAGCGAGACCTCATCTCTACAATAAATCAAAAACTTAGCCGGGCATGGTAGCGCGCGCCTGTAGTTCCAGCTACTCAGAAGGCTGAGGCGGAAGGATCGCCGGGGCCCAGCAGGTCGAGGCTGCGGTGGCCGGGAGCGGCCACTGCACTCCAGTCTGGGCGACGGAGTGAGACTCCAACTTAAAAAAAAAAAAAAAA
>CAUYQG010127319.1:0-13752 GCA_963574415.1 Tarsius wallacei
GTCTATAATACTGAGTGACCTCTCATAGAAACAAAAAACTGAGTATCACATGTTCTCACTCATATAGTAGATCTTGATCATCCAACGTATTACCACAAGAAAATGACTGGCAGTGGTGGGAAACTAGGGGGGAGGAGGGGGAGGGTGATGGGATTAATGGTAGTAAATATCTGTCTGGGGACGGGGAGATACTTCCTATCAACAAGGGTGCCTGAACAAGGCATATTTGTACACCTAACCCTTAACTGTACCCTGCAGTATCATAATAAAAAATACTGAATATAAAAAAAATAAAGTGGAAGCAATGAAAAAGTACATGTTTAAGGGGTCAAGGATTCTTTCCTATCCACTGGGTATGCGAAACTTGCCGTACACTTACAATAGGAACTGTTTATCTTTTTTAGTCAATGGCTTTCTTGAAAGCTGGGTCCATTTTATGGTTTGTTTCTGAGCAATCCTTCTCTAGATATGCCAGGCATGCTGTCTCCCCCTCTGAATGGAGTACATAGAGTTAAAGGCAGGGAAAAATGCAGGGCATATGTTGATAGGGTATGATTTATACCTAGGCCAGATGTTCTGAGAAGTGAAATATGGCTGTTGGGAAGATGCTGGTTTAGGCTTGCACAAAACTGGCTTGAAATTTTAACCCTGCTCACTTGATATGTAACCAAATATCTCAAGTCCTTAGTTTTCTCATCATTAAAAAATGAATTCAGCACTTCTTTCACCCGTCTTATCTAGGAATTTCCTGAACTCACACATGTAAACATGAGATGGATTCATCACAGGAATAGTCACTTATTCCTTAAAAAAATTAGTTTATTTTTAATGCCAAACCTATAGTGATTTAGGGCAGGGTATGGCAGATATTTTCTGTGCAGCTTCAGTAAATAAATATTTTAGGCTTTACAATAGTTTCTGTTGCAATTGCTCAATTATGATGCTGCTCAAAATGCAGCCATAGACAATACATGAGCAATAAGTTAGGCTACTGTCCAATAAAATTTTATTTACAGAAACAAGGTGTTAGTCTGGATTTGGCTCACAGCTCATAGTTTGCTAATTTCTGATACAGTGCATGCTGTTGTGTGCTGCTCCTATTTCTTATTCAGGAGTAAGTCACTCATTTCTTCATCTTCTGTTGATGACTTTGACTTGTGGCCCTCTTTGAAAATTGCCCTCAGATGAAGACAGCCTCCTCACCCAAGACCACATCCTTGTCCTGCTCAATGGCTAGTTAGTTCAGGCATATAAAAGCCAAATTTTGTTGCTCAAAGGTAGGTAATGCTGTTGGTCAATCCTAGCTTCAAAGTTTCCTGTAAGATCATTTGGGACCGTTGTTGCAACTGTGTTGCACTTTGACTTTTCTTTTGGTCCAATCCTATTCTCTCATTCCTCATGGATAGTGTTCTTGGAAACACTCCCCAAAATATTTTCTGCACACAAATCAGATTTTCCAATTTTGAGGAAACTGATCTTCAACTATTGTTGCTGACTTGGGCTAATTGAAGAAGGTGATCTAGAACCTAGAGCTAGATAATTCAATGAATAACACATAACTAACTGGTGTTAGTTGGAGCATGCAGCTGAGATACACTCATTAAAAAATTCACTGGTAGTGAAAAGGGACGGGTTATTTGTAGAACAAAATGTATCAGCATGTGTATGACTCTGGATTTTGAAGGTTTTAAGAAAAACAATAGTAAGACTTTGGGGTTGGATGGTTGTCGTAAGGGGCTGTCAATGCATTTAAGAAAGGCAGTGAAAGACTGATGGTGATTGACAACCAATATAAAGTAAAATGTAAATCTAGAGGGTGCATATATAGAGTTGCATGTATAGAGACTGTCTCTCTCATAAGTGATGGGCAAAAAAACCTCTAGAAGCTCAAGTTACGGGACTTAATTTTAAGAGTAACTTCAAAATCTGAACCTTGGCTAGTTTCCTTTGTTAAGAACTTGTAATGGGGTGAGTAGAACTCATAATGGGTTGGGTGTATTTGAGTTGAGGCATTTGATCCTTTTGAATCCTCTATTTCCTTGAACTTCTTGGCCTAAAAAGCGACTTTTCCCTGTTGAAAAGTGTGCTCCTGCCTAATTTAATGATGATGTAGAGGTCTGTATTGGCAAGAAATACATGCTTTCTTCCACCATGTTCTATCATCTTTGGCCCTCTACCAGACCAATGACTAGAAAATATAATCTGGCTGGAGGAGTGTTTTGTCTGTTGGAGTAGGAAAGTGCTTGTATGTACAAAGTGCTCAAGTAGTAAGTGAATACATGCTTTCAGGAAAGCATATATGGAAATAGATATTAAGGTAGAGGTGTGCAGAATATAAAGTTGGGTATACCCCCATTTCTGATTGTGGGTTTTATGCCCTCTCCAGAAAGAGCCCACCCTGTACACTTGGGGAAGTAGACTGACATCACGGAGCTTCCACAAAAACTCAGGAGGTTCCAAGAGCTTCCAGTTAGCTGGACACTAGGGGGTTCCTGGAGGGTGGTACCCAAGGGCATGGAAGATCCATGCCCCTTCTCCCACATCTTGCCCTCCACATCTCTTCCTCTGTACCCTTTGTGATATCATTTATAATAAACCAGTAAACGTAAAAAAAAGTTGGGTATAGGATGATTTTTTTTCATATGAAAACTGGCTGGGAATTTTGGAAGATAGCCCTCAATTTTCCCCACCTCCTGGTGTTCATGCTTCTGGGTAATCTCTTCTTGAGTGTGGGCTGAAAATAATGATGTGCTTCTAATAAATACAAAATAGGAAAAATGATGAGTTATCATTTCCATGGGTAGATTATAAGAGTGTGATTTCCATCTTGCTGGATTCCCTTTCCAACTGTACACTTTAATGAGACACTCTGTCTTGTTGGAGAGAACCACAGGAAAGGAAATGACATCTTAGAGAATGTAATCCTTACAACCACCATGTGAATGAACTTAAAAGCAGATATTTCCATAGGGCAGACTTCAGATGATATCATAGCCCTGGAAAACACTTTGATTCTAATCTTTGAGAAACTGATCCCTGCATAGATTCATGTTTAAAACTACCAGGTTTTGGGGTAATTTGTTTCTTATCAATTGATAACAAAATTTTAATGTTGGTAATGGGATGGAATGCTACTGTAACAAATGACTAAAAAAATTCAGGATTGGATTTGGAATTGGGCAGTGTGTGGATATTGGGAGGTTTGTTGGAGACTGTGATAGAGAAAGCCTTTATTGCCTTGAAAAATTGTAGTAAAAATCTGGAATTGAGCAGGCTGTTCTTTAGGGCCCAATAGAAAGGAAGAAAGAGACATATTATTGAAAATTGGAAGTCAGAAACTCCTTGTTATGTAGCAGCAGAAATTTAATAATACTATTATGTGCAGTTATATGAAAACTAGGATGTGTACTTAATGAATTTGATTATCTAGCTAAGGAGATTTCCAGTCAAAGTATTGAAGATGCCTCCTGGTTTCTTCTTGCTGCTAATAATAAAAGGAGGCGGAGGAATATGAATTGAGGAAAAATGTTTGGACAAAAAGAAACTAGTATTTCTCAGTTTCTCTAAATGGCAAATGATACTAACATTAGAAATGGCTTTGGAGCATTGTCAGGAAAGCATGCCTACAGATAAAGCCTAGTCTAGAGATATGTCTAATGAGTGATTGTACAACATTTCTAAAGATTTCAGAAAGATCAAAGGGTTAGTGCATTATTCAGAAACAAAGGGCCCTTGAAAGAGATTAAGGATGTACCTTTCAATAAAAAAAAGTCCTCTAGGATACATAGGTGTATTGTCTTTCCATGACCTCAGCAGGAGCCCGCAGTCGAGAAGAGTTTACCTCCAAGATATTTGTTGGTGTGGATTTTGTCTAATGAAATAAACCCCAATAAATTCATAGGTGATCCACAACAGTTGTGGGAAATTCTTTATCAGAAAAAAACCTGCCAACTTGACTGCAAGAAACAGAGACAGTACAAAATGAAAAAAATCCATGTGGTCCCCAAAATCATACTGGTGGGAAGCTGGCTGAGTGTATTATTCAGCTACAAATATGTTCCATCTTTCATGGAAGAAGAAAGAAAACTCAAAGGTTGGATCCAAGAGCCAACAGGGGTGGTAGCCAAAGGCCAAACTGTATTCATTTTCCATATCTTAGTTATTCCTTGCTTGTATCATTATTGAATGTTGTGTGTCTTATCTCTTCAGTGTCACAGATTTACAAATACAAAGAGGGCTAACATTAGAGAACTGCATCTAAGTAGTCTCATCCACACTTGAACCTCATTTATGTTATGATTCTGGACTTTGAACATATGCCATAATGCAGTAATTCTTTTCCAGACATTAGTTGTGCCAATTTATTTAGCATATCAGAGCAATGGAATCATTTGGGGCCTGAGGGAGAACCTTTGTGGTTTTCTTTACAAATATTTTTTTCTATAGGGATTTTGCTGTCTGATATGGGGTGTCTGTCAGTTGTGTCTCTACCAACCAGTCATGTGATTCCTGAAATGCAAATCTTCTTCCTTTTTGTCAGCTAACCCCTAATCATTTTTTGACCCATTGAAGCTAAGTTCCTCTGTGTTCTCCATAAAATACTCTGCAAACAACCTTGTCATAGTATCTATTCTATATTATACTGGTCTCTTAGTTTTTGTGTCCCACAGTAAAATGTAAGTTCCTTGGGGGAAGAGATTCTGACTTAATATATAATAAGTGTACCACACTAGATACATCAGTATGTTTACATAGGTGAGTGAGAAAGGATCTGACTTCCAGTCATGAGGAGGAAAACTTCAAGAAAAAGAAAATTTCTCAGCATTTTTCCTACATAAGTACAATATTAATACCCTATAATGAGGACAATGCAAATGTCATAAAATGACTTTTATCTATGCTATGGTCATTTCCATATTGTGTAAAACAATATTTTGTCTATATTTGGTGCTCAAGACATATTTATTGAATTATTAAACATGCATAAAAGTTAAAATTATACTTTTAAATCTGTATTCTGCATGGTTGATTTTTTATTCCTTTATTGGCTTTTGATTTCCCCTACATGGGATGATGAGTTAGTGAAATAGTGAAAATGAGTTGTGTTTTGATTACTTTTCCCGACATGTCTAGGATAACACCATAGAAGAAGCTTCATGACCAATTTACAAGGGAAATATCGATTTTTTAAATGTCTTGCCCTTCTACAATGATGACTCTATGGACACACAGAATAGATAATTAGATCCCACTCACAGAATTTTAATTCTGTCACCCCAGGAACCAAGACTAGTGTGATTGTGAGGTCATGCTTTCATTCATCCCAGAAGTCAGCTCCCCTTTCCAGATCACCTCAATGGTCAGCACCCCTCCAGTATTCTTTTTTCTGTTAATGTGTGCAACTCTTCTAAGTTCCTTTAACCTCTCATCTAACTGATTGTTGATCATCAGCCACCAAGCAAACTCCACCATGTCCACCTGATGAAAAAAAAACAATGTTGGTATAGTGAAAAATTGCTTGTTTGCCAGATAATCTTTGGTGTGAGATTCCTTTCCTCTTCCATTTAATACAGATATTATAATTATAGTAGAGTCATTTCCGACCATATTGGTCTCCTCCACTTGACTCTCAAGGAGAACTATCTATCTGGCCATTAACAAGTGTTTGTTAAAGTAATTGTAGAGAACAGTGAGTTATGAAAAAGTCATATAAACCATTCACTTGCATTTTTGTTGTTGATATATAATTTATATACTATAAACTTAGTCTTGTGTAAAGAGTATAATTCAGTGGATTTAAAACATCACCACTACCTAATTCCAAAATGTCACCCCATTAAAAAAGTTGCATACCTGTTGGCATTCACTCACGATTCCTTCTTTCCCTAACCCATGGAAACCATTTATTTATTTTCTGTTTTTATGAATTTTTCTATCCTGGATACTTCATATATGGAATCATTCAATATGTGCCAGAGACCAGCTCCAGGAGAGAGTCAGGGCCTGAGGCGGGAGAATCGGGAATGGCAAAGAAGAATGACAGGAGTCACCTTCTTGGGTAGAGCTCAAGGCTCTGCCAATTTTTATTCAACTCTCACATGCTTATATAGTTTTTATACCCAGCCCAGCACCCACAAAATGTTTCCTATGTTACTAACTAAACGCCTACGTATGTCATTTTTTCATTCACAACAAAGTTGACCTTTAACAATTACTATCCAGTTTCCTTCCTGCCGACTCCATGCCATTCATGTTTTTCAATCAATGGGCAGGAACTAGACAGCAGTTACTATCTCAACCACAGATGGTGTTTTTCTTAAGTTAAACATTTGTGAACATCCTGTTTTTCTTCCAGATTTCCTTATAACCTTTTACTACTATCAACTTATAATATCCTTACCCTATAAGACTAAACCTTAACTCTAAATCTTATTTAATCTACCATATATTTACTTCTATTAATCTTATTTCTATCCTTATATCCCTATATTTTCTTAACTTTCACTAATACTATTATATATCTCTTATCTTACTATTTTATTATTAATATTCTAACTTCTATCTCAACATCTTCAACACCTACTTATTTAACCCTAAAATGTCTTAGCCTATTTTTTTTTATCTCAAATGGTTGTTTTCCACCAGCTCTTAGATGGGGTCTGTTATTTATTATTAAAAGGAAATGAGGAAGTGGTCAATTTGTTTTTCTCGACCTCTTAATGTCATAGGAAAAAAGGGTGGAAAAACATTCTCATCCACCCCAAGGGGCACCTTTTTGCTGCAATCTCACCTTCATTATGCCTATGTATAACTTTTGCTGTCAAATGCCACCATCCATCTGTGCATCTACTATCTCAATTATTAGCCTGTGACAAATAAAGAGGGAACATTCTCAAGCCTATGCACACAATCCTTCAAAGTTAGGGAAGGTCCGTCAACAGGATCCATGGGGTTCTGCCTCCGTCATGACCGCATTTTACTGGGGCTCTGCTCCCAGCCAGCATTTTTCCTGTTTTCAGGTCCCTTCCACCTTGCTCTTCCTAAGGATTGTGGCTCCCGGCAGATATGTGATTTTTTTGTGTCATTTTGTAAGGCTAGCATCACTCTGATAACAAAGTTGAACAAAGACATAAGAAGAAAACTGTAGAACAATATCCTTTATCAATACTGAGGCAAAAACTTACCACAAAAAACTAGCAAAACAAATTCAGCAGCCTATTAAAAGCCTGTTATGCACCATGACAATTGACATTTACCCAGAAGTGTAAGGAGTGTTCAATAAACAAAAAACAGTTACTGTAATACAACACATTAACATAAATCCCATATGTTAATCTCATTTGATGCAGAAAAAGCATTTGACAAAATTTAGCCCCCTTTTATGACAAAACACTCAACAAATTAGGAATAGAATAAAACTATCTCAAAATAATAAATATCGTATATTAAAAAATCCACAATAAACACCATACTCAATGATGAAAGACTGAGAACTTTTTTTTTGGAGATCAGGGACAAGGCATGAATATTCATTTTTATCACCTCTAGTCAACATAATACTTAAAGTTCTAGCCAGACCAATTAGGCAAGGAAAAGAAATAAAACGCATCTACATTGGAAGTGAAGAAGTAAAACTGTCTCTATTGCAGAGAATGCAATCTTATATGTAGTAAATTCTAAAGATTATACAAAACACTTCTATAAGTAATAAGTTAATTCAGCAAAGCAGAAAAATTAAAGTCAACATGCAAAAATCAGTTGCATTTCTACAGACTACCAATAAACTATCTGAAAATGAAAGACAAAGGTAATTCTATTTAAAATAACATCAACAAAAATAACATTCTTTAAAAAATATTTTTATTTTAAAGATGTGGGATACAGCTCAGGATTAGGTAGACACGTGGTCATTGTACAGGTAAAGTTTGGGCCTCCATTTGGTCCTCACTTCACCTGGTTTGAAATCAGGTAACGTTATTGATGTTATGTGCTCCTCTTTCCTCCCCTGGCAGTGTCCTGCTACTGCCAATCCCTTTCTTATAGTATTATGATAATAAGTGGACCCTGAGCATTTACCATAATACTATAAATAATAAAATTCTTAGAAATTAACTGAGCAGATAAAAGACATGTAGAATGAAAATTATAAAACACTAGGAATAAGGAAATTAAAAAAGACAACAAGGAAATTTAAAAAGACACAAGATAGAAATATATCCTGTTCCTGGATTGGAAGACTTAATAATGTTAAGATGTCAAAACTACTTGAAGCAATCTACAGAAAAAATTCCTATTAAAATCCTAATGACTTTTATTTTGTAGAAAAACTTATTCTAAAATTCATATGGAGAGTTGAGATTAAGATGACTGGCAAGTGGCAGCTAGAGTTTGTTTCTCCTATGAAGTAAATCAAGATAGAGTTTCTTCAGCATCTAGGGAGGAATAAGACCAGCAGCATGCCCATGACTCATCAAAAAAATTATAACCACATGGTGAAAAAACAGAGGAAAAACATCAATTGACCTGGACTGGAACAAATCAGATTCTTGTCTGGATCATGGAACAGACCACAACAGCCTCTGGACATAATGAGGAAGGTGAGTGAGGTGACTTCAGGTACTCTGTGCTCCTGCCATGAACTTGGAGGGCTCCCTGAGCTTTGTGGGACTTCAGATCCTGATGGGAAACAGTCTTACTCAAACTGTGCTCTGATGGAACCCAGGTGGAATGGTTCAGGGAAAGAAAAAACAAACAAACAAACAAAAGAAAACCTAAGCAGCTTCAGCTGCCATATTCCATGAACTCAGCCATTGCTGGTGCCTAGAAGCTGAAGGGGATGGGCCCTAAGGGCAAACTCTGTGGTGACAGACTGTTCCTGGCTGGGATGAACTGCCATGAGAACACCTGAGGCTCTGAGACCTGTTGTACTTTGACATTCAGATTGCAGGTTGCCTGATTCTAAGGTAGGGGAGCCAGGGAGGACTCATTGCCATAGCAACCTTTTACTTCCTGTGTAAACTTTTTGTGTCCAACCAAAACAATATTACCTCAATGCTGGGGACTCTCACAGGTTTCAGGGAATAATGGAGGAAAACTTTCCTGGCCTTGCCAGAGATTGAAACATTCAGGTACAAGAAGCCTAAATAACCCCCAGAAGATTCATTGCAAAAAGGTCACCTCAAGGCACATAATCATGAAACTATGCAAAGTTAATGTCAAAGAAAGAATTTTAAGAGAAGTGACACAAAAACATCAAATAACTTACAAATGTAAACTTACAAGACTAACAGCAGACTTCTCAGAAGAAACCCTGAAAACTAGAAGGAATTAGGGCTCCATCTTCAATCTCCTGAAACAGAATAACAGTCAGTCAAGGATTTTGTACTCTACAAAACTAAGTTTGGTAAATGAAGTAGAAATGAAATCATTCTCAGACAAATAAATTTGTCACTGCTAGACTGGCTCTACAAGAAATACTCAAAAGAGTTCTAAATACTGAAATAAAAGGTCAAAATATATCAGTAGAAAAATGCTCGAAATAATAAAGCTGAGACACCTTAGGGAGCATCAACACGATAGAGAAAATAAATAAATAAATAAACAAATAAGTAAATAAAGCAACCAGACAACAACTGAAATGATGAAAGAATAGAACATTACATATCACTATTAACTCTGAATGTAAATTATCTCAATGTACTAATAAACAGATATGGACTGGCTGAATATAAGAAACACAATCCAAATATCTGTTGCCTTCAAGAGACCCACTTAAACACAAAGACTCCAATGGACTCAAGGTAAAGGGATGAGAAAAAATATTCCATGCAAATGGAAGCCAAAAATAAGCAGAAGTAGCCATTCTCATATCAGATAAAACAAACTTTAAATTAACAACAGTAAAGAAGGACAAAGATGGTTAATATATAGCAATAAATGGATCAATACAACAGGAAAGCAATTTTGAATATATATGCCCCAATACCAGAGCCCCCAGCTTTTTAACTCAAATTCTACTAGACCTAGAAAAAGAAGTAATCCATGCCATACCACCCTGAATATGCCCAATCTTATCTACAAAAGATGTAGACAGCAATACAATAATAGTGAAGAGACTTCAACTCTTCACTGACAGCAATAGACAAATCAAGGCAGAAAGTCAACAAAGAAACTTTGACTTTAAAATGTACCCTAGAGCAACCTAACAGATATTTACAGAACATTCTATCCCCAAACTACAGAATATACATTTTTCTTATCAGCCCATGGAACATTTTCCAAGATAAACCATATGGTAGGCCACAAACCAAGTCTCAATAAATTAAGAAAATCAAAATCATATTAAGCACCTTTTCAGAGCACAGTGGAATAAAACTAGAAATTAACTCCAAGAAGAACTTGTGAAACAACAAAAACATGGGAATTAAACAATCTTTTCCTGGTTGATCCTTGGGTCAACAATGAAATTGAGATGGAAATTAAAACTTTCCTTGAAATGAATGGCAAAAATGAAACAAGTTATCAAAACCTCTAGGACACAGCCAAAATTGTGCTTAGAGGAAAATTTACAGTGTGTAAGGCCTACATTAATTAATAAGACTGAAAGATCACATATCACATACCAAAATCAGGAAAAGACAGAACAAAAAAGTAAACTACAGACCAGTCTCTCTCAATATATCAGCAACATAATGTCACACCTTAAGGAACTACAAAAACACAAACAAACAAAAATCAAAATCTAGCTGAAGAAAAGAAATAATGAAGATCAGAGCAGTACTAATTGAACTTTGAATAAAAAAATACAAAAGATCAATAAAACAAACAGTTCTTTGAAAATATAAACAAAATTAATAGGCATCTAGCTTAATTAATTAAAAAGCAAAGACAGATGATTCAAATTAGCTCAATCAGAAATTAAAATGGAGACATTACAACTGATGCAAAAGAAATTCAAAAGATCATCCAACATTACCATGGACATCTCTGGGCAAACATACTAGACAATCTAGAGAAAATGGATAAACTTACAATGCCCCAATCTTGAACCAGGAAGAAATAGAAACCTTAAACAGACCAATAATGAATAGCTAGATTGAAACAGCAATTAGAAATCTCCCAAACAACAACAACAACAACAACACCAACAATAACAAAGTCCAGGACCTGATGGACTCACAGCTGAATTCTACCAGACTTTCAAAGAAGAACTGGTATCAATTTTATTGAAGCTATTCCATAAGATTGAAGAGGTGGGACTTCTTCCTAATTCATTCTACAAAGCCAGTATCACCCTGATACTAAAGCCAGGAAAAGACAGAACAAAAAAGTGAACTACAGACCAATATCTCTTATAAATGTAGATGTGAAAATCCTCAACAAAAAATTAGACAGCTGAATTCATCAGCACATTAAAAAATTCACCATGATCAAGTGAGTTACCCTAGAGATGCAAGGGTGGTTCAACATACGCAAGTCAATACATGTGGTCCACCACATAAACAGAATTAACAATAAAAATCTTATCTTCATTTCAATAGATGCAGAAAAAGCATTTGACAAAATCCAGCAACCCTTTATGATAAAGCCCCTTAGCAAAATAGGTATAGAGGAAACATTCCTCAAAAGCATAAATGCTGTTTGTGACAAACCCACAGGCAAAGTCATTCTAAATGGAGAAAAGTTGAATGTATCCCCCCTTAGAACTGGAGCAAGGCAAGGATGCCACTTTCACCACTCCTATTCAACTTAGTACTGGAAGTCCTAGCCAGAGATGTCAGGCAAGAGAAAGAAATAAAGGTATCCAAATTGGAAAAGAAGAAATCAAAATATCTTTTTATGCCAACTATATGATCTTATACCTAGAGAATTCTAAAGATTCCTCCAAAAGATTCCTGGGATTTAGAAATGAATTAAGTAAAGTTTCAGGCTGCAAAATCAACACACAAAAATCAGTAGCACTGATATACACCAATAGCGACCAAGCTGAGAATCAAATAAATAACTCAATTCCATTTACAATAACAGTCAAAAAGCTAAAATATCCAGGAATATATTTAACCAAGGAGGTGAAAGATTTCAACAAAAAGAACTGCAAAATGCTGATGAAAGAAATTGTAGAGAATCCAAACAGAGAAACTTTCCATGCTCACAGCCTGGAAAATCAACATTGTTAAAATGACCATATATTGCCTGAGCCTGCGGGTTCGAGACCCACCTGGGCAACTTGGTGAGACCTCATCTCTACAATAAATAAAAAAAATTAGCTGGGTGTAGTAGTGCACGCCTGTAGTTCCAGCTACTTGGAAGGCTGAGAGGGAAGGATCACCTGAACCCAGCAGGTCGAGGCTGCGGTGGCCAGGAGCAGCCACTGCACTCCAGTCTGGGTGACAGAGTGAGACTCCAACTCAAAAAAAAAAAGTAATCTACAGAAACAGTGCAACCCTATCAAATAACCAATGCCATTTTTCACAGAATTAGAAAAAACAATCCTAAAATTCATATGGAATCCAAAAAGAGCCATAATAGCCAAAGAAATGCTAAACAAAAAAGAACAAAGCTGGAGGCAACACATTACCTGACTTTACATTATACTACTGTAGTAACCAAAATAGCATGGTACTGGTACAAGAGCAGAGACATGAATCAGAATAGAAAATCAAGAAATAAAGTCAAATACTCACAATCAACTGATCTTTGATAAAGCAGACAAAAGCATACATTGGGGAAATGGCACCCTATTCAACAAATGATGCTGAGAAAATTGGATAACTACACGCAGAAAAATGAAACTCGATCCCTATCTCTCCCCATATACAAAAGTTAACTCAAGATGGATTGAAGACTTAAATGTTAGACCTGAAACTGTTGGGAGCCAGCCATGGAGGCCTGCCTGCTGACAAAGTCCAGGGGGCTGAAGACCCCAGGCCGCAACGTGAGCCTGGGCAGCTGAAACCCTTACTTCTTCTATTTTTGTTACTGATACAGCTGGAAAATTCTGTACAGTCTAAAGGTGAAAAATAAAACTCCAGTTCATGTTATTCTTTGCCCCATACATAGAAGCCAAAGGGTATTTTACGAGAAAAGGTTGCTTCTATTTTACCTATTCCCCTATCTGGCTATGTCCCTGACCTCCTAGTGCTAGGCCTTGCTGCCGCTTAATCTAGTGTTATGGTTAGAAAACTCACAATAAGAACAGAGAGTGTTCTTTCTAATGCCCATAAAAAACTCCTTAATCTCGCCAAAGAATCATACACAAAACCTTGAACATCAGGTGTGGATAGATAATAGATAACAAATTAATTAGAGTTCCCAGAATGTTATTTTGCCCCAGTTACTATGATTTGTATTGTGGCTTGCATGTTAGGATATAGTTACAATTCATTTACCATACTAATTTGAGCTTTTATCATAAGAAAATAAGCATTTTTATATTATTATGTTGTTCTTGCTATACAGAATTAGTATTGTAGAGTAGCTTAAGCCTGATTTAAGTATATGTTATTTGATAATCTTCAGACTGTAATAATCATTGTAGGAATGATTTATAGACTTATTTTTACAGTTTAAGTTAGAGTAAATTAGATGGATGAAACATTCCTAGACATAATTAGATTAAGTTTTGTAAACTGAGGAAATTAACATGTCTAGTGTGTAACATTCTTTTAAAACTTATCATATGATTCATTTGTTGAGAAATTGTGGGCTCCTTGAAACCTGTTATCATCATGGAGCACCTCAGGAGTTTCTAGA
>CAUYQG010127322.1:0-10584 GCA_963574415.1 Tarsius wallacei
GGCTGTGTTGGCCATGTTTGTGCCCCTGCACCCCAGCCTGGGTGGCAGAGTTATTTTCAAAATAAAAAAAAAAAAAAAAAAAAGGCCAGGTGCAGTGGCTCACGCCTGTCATCCCAGTACTTTGGGAGGCAGAGACAAGAGGATTGCCTAAGCCCAGGGGTTTGAGACCAGCCTGGGCAACATGGCAAGACCTTGTCTCTACAATAAATCCAAAAATTAGCTGGGGGTGGCAGGTCCTGTGGTTCCAGCTACTTGGAAGGCTGAGGCGGAAGGATCGCCTGAGCCCAGCAAGTCGAGGGTGTGGTGGCCAGGAGCGTGCCACTGCACTCCAGCCTGGGCGACAGGGTGAGAACCTAATTCAATAAATAAATAAATAAAATAAAAATAACCAGGCATGGTGGCTCGTGCCTGTAATCCCAGCACGTTGGGAGATGGAGGTAAGAGGATTAGCTGAGCCCAGGGGTTTGAGAACAGCCTAGGCAACCCGGTAAGACCTTGTCTCTACGATAAATCTCGGTGGCTCAGCCTGTAATCCCGCGCCTTTGGGAGGCTGAGGTGAGTGGATTGCCTGAGCCCGTGGGTTCGAGACCCGCCTGGGCAAGCGAGACCTCATCTCTACAATAAATCAAAAAAAAAAATCAGCCGGACGTGGTAGCGCGTGCCTGTAGTTCCAGCTACTTGGAAGGCTGAGGCGGAAGGATCACCGGAGCCCAGCAGGTCGAGGCTGCGGTGGCCGGGAGCGGCCACTGCACTCCAGTCTGGGCGACAGAGTGAATCTCCAACTCAAAAAAAAAAAAAAATTAATTTGGCATGGTGGCATGTGCCTGTGGTTCCAGCTACTTGGAAGGCTGAAGTGGTAGGATAATCTGAGCCCAGCGGGTCGAGGCTGCAGAGGCCATGAGCATGTCCCTGCACTCCAGCCTGGGCAACAGAGTGAGACTCTGACTAAAAAAAAATAAAAAACTCCCTGCGTGTAGCATGGAGTCCTCTGGTTGGCTCTCAGGTCAGCTCTATCATCTTGCTCCCTGTGGTCTTTGGTTTTGCCACCTGGGAGGTTCTCTTTGTCCGTTATCTTCCATGGCCACATCTGGAGTGGGTTTCGAGGGGATACCCTGCTTGGGGACTTCACAGTTTTCACAGTCTGACTCCTTTAGTGCAAGTCAGGGACCTGGTATAGTTAAGGCTTGCCGGAGTCCTGCTCCCGCAAAGTCGAGGGGTTCCCAAAGGTGGAGACAGCGTCGGCGTTTGGGGGGAAAAGAGAGAAAAGGGGGAAAGAGAGAGAGGGAGAGAAAGAGAGAAACTGGACACCTGATGTGAGGATGAAGATGCTGTTTATTGGGAATTACAACAGGTCTTTTATCCCCAGATTTTGCACAGTCAGTCTCACATGTCTTTCACGTGAACACAAAGCCAGGTGAGGGGCGTCCCCCACTCACCAAATGTTCTTTTCAGAAAAGAGGAAGAAAAATTCCGTAACAGATGTTAACTTTAATCCACGAACAGACTATCCTATAGACCCTTTTCATCATATGCTAATTCATACTAATATCAAGATAAATGATAATCTAAAAATCCCGTAAATGCTAACCTTAATCCGTGACTGACCTAACCTATAAACCTTTCATCTTATGCTTATGCTAATACCAAGTTTAAAAGATTCTATAGAAACTTAAATACTTATTCTACAACCTAAAGTGGCCCATCCCATAGTGTTTGGAATGTGGCCCAGTCCCAAGTTCACAGTGGGCTACCTGCAAGTAACCTAGCCATATTCTATCAACAGAATGGCTGTCTAAACTAAAATTTCTAAAACTACATTCTACAATTTATAACTAATCTTGAAATCATGACCCAGAAGCCTGTGACCAGTACTAAGGCTCTAGATGTAACCCGAGTTTGAACTGTAAGTTGTGTGAAAGCCAAAATTGTAGTTAGTGGAAGCC
Source organism: Tarsius wallacei (assembly GCA_963574415.1). Lineage (NCBI taxonomy): Eukaryota > Metazoa > Chordata > Mammalia > Primates > Tarsiidae > Tarsius > Tarsius wallacei. Next base: position 1,944 of record CAUYQG010127322.1, read on the forward strand.
TAGCGCTTAGTGGGCGTCTGTAGCTGGCCCCCAACATCTCCCCCTTTTTTGTTTTTTAATATGAAGTCATTAAATTCTGTGTTAGTTGGGAGATGTTATTTTTTAGGGATTAGAGGGTTACAATCAAAAATTATTAATACTATTTGTGAGAATAAAGAAAAGTCAAAAGTAAAAAGATAATATATGCGTCAAATACAAGAAGTGTATCTCATAAAAAGAACCTTCCAGTCTTAAAATTAAAATCAGTATGAGTATCACAAGCAGGCAAAAAAGAAATAAGAGATCATTTAGAGGGGAATTTAGAAAATTATTACATAAAATGAGGGCAATTTAAAAATGAGAGCTGTGTGTGCGTGCGTGTGTGTGTGTGTGTGTGTGTGTGTGTGTGTAAAGAGAGTGCACACAAGTTCGTATGAGGGGGGGACCACAGTGCTATAAAAAAAAAGTTTAAACTTCAGTCACCTTCAAAGTACTTTCCATTTGATGCAATACACCAATCGAGAGGCTTTTGCCACTGCTCAAAACAGTTTCTGAACTCGTCAATTTGGATGTCTTCTACTCCTTCTGCTGTTTTTGTGTTTCACTTCTTCCACACTGGCAAAATGTTTCCCTTTAAGGACTTTTCCCATCGAGAAACAAACAAAAGAAGACGTTCGGGGCAAGATCAGGTAAATAGGGAGGGTGAGGCCTAGGGATCAGGCTGGTTTTGGTAAAAACTGCTTAGCAGTGTGGGCAGGTTGTTCATATAAATTACCCACCATGGAATGGGCAAACACACCAAAAGAATTTCCAAAACAAAATTCACTAAAGCCAAACACAGCTTCTCACGACAACGCTAGCTGGTACACAGATGTCAATGAGTTCCTAGAAGACTTACCTGGCAGGGAAGCATGTGCTACAAGGGGCCTGCCCTCCAAAAGGTAATTTCGGGTTTTTAGAGGCTCTTCCCTTGTATGTGTAATCAGCATATTTTATAATGAGGAAAATATGTTCACAGTTTGTTTGGTTCTCTTTTTAAGTCAGGGTCTCAATCTATTGCCCAGGCTGGAGTACAGTGGCACGACCATGGCTCACCATAGCCTCTACCTTCATGGCTAAGGCTATCCTTCCATTTCTGTCTCCCAAATAACTGGGACTATAGGCACACGTCACTATGTCTGGCTAATTTTTTTATTTTTTTGCAAAGACAAGGTCTCACTATGTTGACCGAGTTGGTCTCAAACTCCTGGGCTCAAGCTATCCTCCTGCCTCAGCCTCCCAAAGTGTTGAGATTACAAGTATCAGCTGCCGCACCTGGCCCATTAATGGTTTTATTCAAAGAAATTATCTCAGACATCAATTCAATGGAGCAAGCGACATACTAGTAAGTCATCTCTCCCAACTCAGTAATGGCACGTGCTCTAACCACAAATAAAGAAGATGTCTTAGTAATAAGAGAGCCAAGCACAAGAGATGTACTACTGTTAGAAACCCAAAGAGAGCTACCAGAATTCACTACAAGGCGTCCAGCACTTCAATTCATAGTTATATCAATGTAGAAGTCAGAAAAGGATAATTCTACTTAACAAAAATAAAGCCTCAAACCAAAATAACTTCATTATGTCAAGAAATGTAAGCAGCTACAAAAGAATTGATCACTTTTGGGTTGCCTCAGTTAACTTTATCTTCGACCTCAGATGGAAATGAAAGGAGAAGGAAAGCTTTCCCAACCATGCACTTAACAAAGTCATTACCTCAAGCTTCCACCCCTGTCAACGACAGGTTAACTTCCGTTATCCTTACCCACAGCTCCACTCTCCTGCCACCCTTCCTCTCTGATGTTTTGTCCTCACTGCTTAAGCGTCCCTTCCCCTGGGCTCATCTTACCAATGACCACCTTCCCAGAGAGTTCCAGAGTAAACCCTGAATGCCTTTTTCATAAATAAGTTTCCCCATAACCTCAACCTCTTTCTTGAACGGCCCCTACCTTGTGTCTTATCTGAAAGCTAGCTCCTCTCTCCTACAACTTATTCTCCCACCACTCAGGTTCCACTGGGATAGTCCAAACTGTTCCCCATCCTCACTGCTTTCCAATCTCCTTCAAAAGCCCCTCTTCCAATTACACTATCCGCATTCAACTATAGCACTCAGCTGCGGCAGTTAACACAGACATCCACTGTGGTTGGTGGCACAACTCTCTTTAAGAGCTTCCCTCTGGCGTGGTGGCTCACGCCTATAATCCCAGCACCTTGGGAGGCTGAGATGAGAGGACTGCCTGAGCCCACAGTTCGAGAACGGCCTGGGGAACTTGGTGAGCTCTCATCTCTACAATAAATCAAAAAATTAGCCAGGCATGGTAGCGCATGCTGGTAGTTTCAGCTACTTGAAAGGCTGAGGCAGAAGGATCACCGAAGCCTAGTAGGTGGAGGCTGTGGTGGCCATGAGCATGCCAGTGCACTCCAGCCTGGGCGACACAGTGAGACTCCGACTCAAAAAATAAAATAAAATAAAGAGCTTCCCTCCCCACCCATGAAGCCCAATAGCCATGTTATACGACATTATAATTTAACATCCCACTCCAGCCAAATTGATGGGAGCATGAATGAACCCCTAACTCAATCTGAAGCCATAAGATTCTCTCCCCTGGTAATTTGAAATTGAGAGTCACAGATAGGCAGTTAGTGTCCACAAATGGCTAAAATTATAAGTTATCTTAAAAGCTCTGGGACAGTCACAATCTCCCAGGAAAATAAGGAATCAAAAAGAGCCAGTCTTGAGAGACAAAGATAATGAAAAGATGATACATATAAAGGGAAACAGACTGGGCAACATAGTGAGACTTCACCTCTACCAAAAAAAAAATTTCTTTTCAAAAAAAATTAGCTGGATGTGGTGGCACACACCTGTAGTCCCAGCTACTTGGGAGGCAGAGGCGGAAGGATTACCTGAATTAAGGAGGTTGAGGCTGTGGTGAGCTGTAATCATGCCACTGCACTCCAGCCTGGGCAACACAGTGAGACTTCAACTCAAAAAACAAAGATAAGTAAATGGAAAAAAGCAGAGACAAGAAATTAAGAAGAAGTAGCAGAAACTGGGTTATAGGTAACTTTCCAGGTCTAGGCTCCAAGACTGTACGGTAATCTGGCTATACTTCCTGTGACTAAGTTGCATCAACTTACTCATGATAGAATCCCCTTATCATTTAAGCTAGGTTGGTTTTGTTTCTGTTGCTTACAGAAAATAATTTAAACTAATAAAACATCTGCCCTTTGTGTACTGAAGAATACCACTCCATATTCATCTAAAACAGTCAGTGTTTCTCACTATTCTAACTTCTAACATTATACTAGGAATATCAACATCCCTTAATATAACCTGAACCATCCAACAATCTTCATGGTTCAGTAATTTTCAATGACCTCATCTTGGCTCAACTTGGACAGCCTGTTCTACGGCCATACCATCATTCCAGGTCACTCTACCTTTTGACTCAACGCTGCTCACATTGATCAAGTACCTACAGCACTCTAAAATCAACATGCCTTTGGAGGAAGAGGCAGAAATATTCTCAAAAATCACCATCTCCTCACTGTCAGTTAGAAACCAAGCCTAACTGCTTTCCCTAAAAAGGGAGAAAGAGCTCTGCTTTTGGCAATGGCAAGCCAGTTTATGTAGACTAATTTTGCAGCCACGAGAAGGAGTTGGCCCAAATGTTAAAATCATGGACTTCATGCTGCGAAGTCCATGATTTTGTCCTACTTTATGGCTGTGTAATATTCCACCATGTGAATATACCACATTTTCTTTATCCAGTCTACTTTCGATGGTCAGTAGTAACTGGTTCCTTGTTTTTGCTACTGTGACTAGTGCAGCAAGAAACTGTATGTGTACCCTACATCTTTATAATAAAATAAAATTTTTTTGAAAAACTATTATAATATTTTTAAACATTACCAGTTTTAACCGCTCCTTTCTCCTCTTGCCAAAGGAAGCACTTGACCCAGGTTCTGATTCCTTTTTACCATCTTCATCCTCATCTTCATCTTCATCATCCTCAAAATACCAATCTGGCAACAGAGGTGGGGGTGGTGCTTCCTCTATATCACCATAGCGACGAAAAAGTTCCTTCAAATAATCACCCTTATAGATTCCTGGTGGTCTGGCTTGGGCAAAAGTTGCAACTGCTGCTTCAATACTATTGGGAAACAAACCATGCAATTTCCTCACTATTCTCCATTTATGCAGACTTATCAAAACTCTTGTATTATATTCAAAGCACCATATAAAGTATTACAGAAGTTTAAAAAATAGACAAGCCACAGTCCTTACCCTTAAGGCATTCAATCTATTAAGGGACAAATTCATTCTGAAATAGTTTTAATATAAGATACACTGAAAATTCCTTAACTCTAAAAATAAATTGCTATGAGTGTATAGTAGAGATCTGTGTAGGGTCTGTGAAGAATTTAAATAAAGCTTTGAAGGTTGAGGTCTGACTCTATCAAAAAACATCAGCCAAGGAAATGTAAATAGCACAGTGAACAAAAGCAAAAGCATGTTGATTTCACAGGAACCTCCAACAGACCCAGGCACTAAGAGCACAGGTCATCAAAGAGAAGAAAGCATAGGCTGTGCCTGACATAGGAGCCTGGGGTCACTGTGTTGCCTATCTGAGTACATGCAGGCTGCGTACTGGAAAATGTACAATCAGATCTGTACTTCAGCTGATTATATTCAAAAAAGGACCTACTGTACGAAAGCCATTGTAAACATAAATAATAGCCTTCAATGAGTCAACAAGAAAACGCAGTTAGTGACAGCACATTCTCTTAGGAAAAGCAGGCAACTAAAGTTCTAATGTCTCAGAATCTGAAACCACACTTCACAAATAACAAGTGCTCAACAAAGACATGATGGCTGGTTTAAACGGAATAATCCTGTACCCAAAATATTTCCTTTGTATAGCATTATAAGCTTTTCCTAGTACTCAACAGCTATAATAAAGATGTTGCAGTCTGGTACCCCTAGTCCAAAAATCTGAAATTCTAAATGTTCCAAAATTCAAAATATTTTAAGAGTACCAACATGACCCTCAAAGGAAATGCTCAATGGCACATTTCAGAATTTGAATTCTCAGATTAAGGATGCTCAAACAGTAAGTATAATACAAATATTCAAAAATTTTTAAAAAGGAAATCCAAATCTGAACTCCCAAAGCATTTCAGATAAGGGATACCCAACTTGTTTTCAAAAGGAAAACAATAATAGTAACTTCCAAAGCTGAATACAAATACAAAATATTAGAAGAACCTGTCTCTGATCATTCTGAAAGATGCGTTTAAAAAAAAAACCTGGAAGGCCACTGCCTTACTAGACTCTGGTGTGGCCATGTGCTCTTTGAGCAATGGCCAGGCCATGTTATCTTAACCTTTGGCTCCCTCCCCTACGGGTGGGGAGGTGAATCTCTTCTTCTTCTCTCTCGCCCTCTTTCTAGTTTAGTTTTTAAATAAACTATATTTTCTAATCTTAAGAAAAAAAACCTGGAAAGTAAATACACAGTTTACAGGACTCATAAGCACCCAATTAAAGTGCTACTTAGTACAAAACACCAGGTAACAGCAGTCTAAAGATTAAACATACCTAAGATGAAAAGCATTTCAAATTATATTAATCATGAGTTCACCAAAAACTTGGCAATATAAAATTCTATGACTAAAAACATCAACAAAACTTTCATTACAAAATATATCTTATTCCATTATAACAAGATACAAATACCTCCAATCCATTTTCTCCACCAAAAAGGCACAAATGAGGAAACCGGTGCGATTGAAACCATGGGTACAATGAACACCTAGAAAATAAAGTGGCTTTGATTTAAAATTAATATACATCATTTCAGAAGCCACATTTTACCTTAAAATTTCAACCCTCAATCAAAGTATTTCAGCCATTTCATTAAATAACTACGTTTTCTTAAAACTTGAAAAGCTTCCTCTTATAACTTAATTGTCAATTTAAGTTGATTAGAATCTAATATACAGCACTAATTAGAAATTTAAATGCAATATATTGGTTTATTGGTTAAAAACTAGTTCTACTGTCTATAGATTCCTCTTAAAACTAGAAGATTCCAAGCACTTTAAATAAACAATTGTTTCCATCAAACACACAAATCAAAAGGACACACATGAAAACACACAAAAACACACACACACACAGCAGACATCTCTAATCCACAAACTTTGAATAAATTTTTCCAAAACAAGAAAATGATCCTCTTTATAACCAATGGCACACCTATCTAAAACAGTCACAACATATTTTTAAAAATCCAGATACTACTACAGAGCAAAAACAGTTGAATATACTAAAGTGACTAGCTACAGAAAATAATAAACTAATGAATATACAGTACAATAAAAATAAAACTACTTGGAAGTTCTTGAGAAACCAACTGACTATATCTTCACATTAACTTACAAATCTCTCAAATAAACTTTTAGAAAAAAGAAACCTGCTGGGAAACAAAAATTTATTTTTTTCTTAAACCCTTTTTTAAGAACATATTCAAGACCACTTTAACTACTTTGAAAACAGTAAAATAGCTTGGTGAACATTACCCATGAGACAACCAGTTGCTGCCAGGTTGGCTGTGACCCTCCTGCAGACCTCGAAATGAAAACTTTCCTGTCAATTCCATTTAGCTGAAGGAGATCCTGATATTTAAGACTATATCTTTCTTTTTAATGTTACCTTTTACAACCTATTCTTCTCTGTGTACATGGATAATCCTGCAAGAGTGCAAGAAAGAACAACATATAGAAACAAACTAGCTAGAGCCAAGGACGGCGGCGCATACCTGCAATCCCATCTACTCAGGAGGCTGAGACAGGAGGATCGCTTGAGCCCAGGAGTTCAAGGCTGCAGTAAGCTGTGAGCATTCCCCTGCACTCCAAGCTGGGCAGCAGAGCAAGTTCCTGTCTCTAAAAAATAGACAAGCGGCTGGACACAACGGCTCAAGCCTATAATCCCAGCACTCTGGGAGGCCCAGGAGAGAGGACTACTTGAAGTCGTTAAAGATCAGCCTCAGCAACAAAATAAGGCCTAGTCTCTACAAAAAATAAAACAACCAGCTGAGTGTGGTGTGCACATCTGCAGTCCTCACTACTTGGGAGGTTGAGGCAGGAGGATGACTTTAACCCAGGAGATCGAGGCTGTGGTGAGCTATGATCGTGCCGCTGCACTCTAGCCTGGCTGACAGAGTGAGACTCTATCTTTAAAAAAAAATTAAATAAAGAAGTAAAGAAACAAACAAGATTGATTAACTGAACAGGAAAGATTTCTTAGGCAAAACACAGAAAGCATGAAGTAAAAGGAAATACTGATGCATTATCTACTTCAAAACAGGTAAATGTTTGCTCTTTGAAAGACACCTTTAAGAAAACAAAAGGGTGGCTGGGCTCAGTGGCTCAGTCTGTAATCCCAGCACTTTGGGAGGCAGAGGCAAGTGGACTGCCCGAGCCCGCGGGTTCGAGACCAGCCCGGGCAACTTGGTGAGACCTCAGCTCTACAATAAAATTAAAAATAGCCGAGCATGGTAGCGTGCCTACAGTTCCAGCTACTTAGAAGGCTGAGGCGGAAGGATCGCTGGAGCCTAGCAGGTTGACGCTGGGGTGGCCTGAGCGTGCACTCCAGCCTGAGCGAAGGAGTGAGACTCCAACTCAAAAAAAAGAAAAAAACAAAAAGGCTAGCCACAGAATATATTCACAATACACATATCTGGCAAAGGACTTGTATCTAGAATATATGAAGAACTGTTAAAACTCAATAAAATAACCTAACTTTTTTAAAAACTGGGCAAAAGATTTGAACAAACACTTTATTTTTTATTTTTATTTATTTATTTACTTCAAGAAAGCAGATTTATTGAGAGGACAGAAAAGCTCCTGCAGGAGGAGGAGTTGCCCTGAACAAACACTTTATAGAATAAAATATGCAAGAATAAGAAGCACGTAAAAAGTTGCTTAACATCCTTAATTATCAAAAAATGAAAATTAAACCCACAATGAGATCCCACTACACACTCATTACAATGGCTACAAATTAAAAGACTGATCAGGGCACATGTTTGTGAGGATGTAGAGAAGCTGTAACCCTCATACACTGTTGGTAGAAATGTTAAATGGGGCGAGGCACGGTGGCTCACGTCTATAATCCCAGCACTTTGGGAGGCCAAGGTGAGAGGACTGACTGAGCCCACGGGTTCCAGACCAACCACCTAGGCAACGTGGCAAGACCTCATCTCTACAATAAATCAAAAAATTAGCCGAGCATGGTGGGCCATGCCTGTATTTCCAGCTATTTGGAAGGCTGAGGCAGAAGGATCGCCTGAGCCCAGCAGGTTGAGACTGCAGTGGCAGCAGGGAGCATACCACTGCACTCCAGCCTGGGAGACAGAGTGAGACTCCAACTCAAAAAAAAGGAAAAGAAAAAGAAATGTTAAGTGGGAACAATCACTAGGGGAATTTCTGAGGACAAAGCCATATTAATGACACTAGCATTTAGATTATATTATTAATGCCAATTGCAGACTTGTACCAGCATTCCCCTTTAACACCTGGTTAAAAAAAGATTTGCATTTTGAGGTATAATTACATAT
>CAUYQG010127325.1:0-36142 GCA_963574415.1 Tarsius wallacei
GCCTGTAGTTCCAGCTACTTGGAAGGCTGAGGCAGAAGGATCGCCAGAGCCCAGCAGGTCGAGGCTGCGGTGGCCGGGAGCAGCCACTGCACTCCAGTCTGGACAACAGAGTGAGACTCCAACTCAATAAATAAATAAATAAATAAATAAATAAAATATTTATTATAACATTTGCAGTAGAGAAAAATCTGTAAGCAGTTGGAACATCCAGCCATTTTTTAAAATGCATATATGACCGGGCTTGGTGACTCAGCCTGTAATCCCAGCACTTTGGGAGGCCGAGGCGAGTGGATTGCCTGAGCCCGCCGGTTCGAGACCCACCCGGGCAACTTGGCAAGATCTCGTTCCTACAATACATCAAAAATAGCCATGCATGGCAGCACACGCCTTTAGTTCCGGCTACTTGGAAGGCTGAGGCAGAAGGATTGCTGGAGCCCAGCAGGTTAAGGTTGCGGTGGCTAGGAGCATGTCACTGCACTCCAGTCTGGGCCACAGAGTGAGACTCCAACTCAAAAAAAAAAAAAATGCTTATAGATACAGAGACATGTTCTTAGAAAATTACATATAATAAACTAGCAGGTTATACTTTCTCAGCAGAAAATTTATGAAAACACGAACTGGAAATCAATATGTTGATAGTTATATAAATGTTTATTCTCTAGGTGCTTCCTCTTCTTTCCACTTTGGAAGTACAAAGATTAATTTTTAACATTCATTTTAAAAACGAATTTTGAATTAATTGTATAATCAGTTTAATTAATTATAGGTATTCATTTTTTGAATTGCAAGAAAGCCAATATGATAACCTGTTCAGGGTAACAGCAAACTGAAGCAGACTATTTAAGGAATTTCCCATCTAATCTGTCTTAAAGGGATCTACTAAATAGTGTAAGTTATGGAGAACCCATCCATGTTCAGATCTTTCCTGCTTGGTTATATTGGTACACAGCATGAGGTTGGAGTAGAGCCGATGTTATGAGAGAGAAAAAAATTTATCCTGAGCTTTGGTCTTGTATAAATCAGTTTAACTCCTAATCTCATTCATGTATAAAAGAAAGACTTGAAGTTATCCACCAAAATATGTTGGCTAATATTAAAATAATCACATTTATTTATTACAAAATTTGTATTAATGAGGATTTCTATTACCAAAAACAATGACATGTTTCTTCCACAGATTGAGAAAACTGTTACAGCAGAATATGAACTAGAATATCTGCTACTCGAAGGACATTGTTTTGATACAAGGACAGAACAACCTCCTCGGGGTCTGCAGTTTACACTAGGCACAAAAAATAAACCTGTTGTGGTTGATACAATAGTGATGGTCAATCTTGTAAGTTATTTAATGGACCTTATTTAACCAGACATTTTGGTAAAATTTTCTAAGTTTTCCCAATAGTAAAATGAATTGATTCCTTGAAAAAGATAATTAAATTGTCTAAAAATGGGGAAAACCATACTTTCATAATATGCTTTTACAGGTTATTGTAAAATCTCTTTACTTGCAATTGATTTATAGAATGTAGTCATTTCATAGTTAGTAAATATTTTTTTAGATAATTCATATAGTCTTTCATGAACAGTTGGATATGTTTTTAGTCTTATAACTCAGTGATTGGTTTTTTTCTTATCTTACAAGGGATATTTTCAATTAAAAGCAAACCCAGGAGCTTGGATATTAAAGTTACGCCAAGGAAGATCTGAAGATATTTATCAAATAGTTGGGTGAGTTATACAGCTGTTTTAAAATTTTCACATGTGAGTATGTTTTTAGTGTCATATAACCAAGATTATCAAAACAACAACTAAAATGTTAAGACTTGATTAGATCCAGATATCAGCAAAATAGAAGAATAGGACTTTCTAGTGCACATCTCCCTGAGGAAACATCAATTTGAACAGTTATCTGTGCATAAAAATGCCTTAAGAAGAACTAAGGAAAGCAAGTGAGATATTGCAGCACCACAGTGCAGCTCAGAAATAAGAAAAGACATATTGAAGAGGGTCAAGAGGACAGTTGTACATTACTTACAGTACTCCTCCCTCAATCTGAGACAGCACAGCCTGGAGAGAGATACCCTTCGCTTAGGGAATGGAGAGGGTAGTGAGTACCAGACTCTGGCTGGGACCCCAAAATCATGCTCATCGCAGTAAAACCAGGCAGGTCCCCACAAAGCCCTGACCTTATGCCGGTACCTGAAGACTGACTTGCCAGATCACTTACTCCCAGGCTTCAGATGTGCCTGGTAGACTCAGTCTCTGAGCCTGTTCTACCTCCAGGCCTTCCCTCGCAGCCCCAGGCTCCTGGCCAGCCTCAGGCTGGGCCAGCCCCCACAGATTCAGGCTTCTAGATTTTTCCATGCACTAGCATAATTCATATTTTTGTCACTTAATGATAATATAGTGTGCATTATATCTTATGTTACAAAGCCATTATCCCTGGGTTATGTTCAATTTGGAATTTTTTTTTTTTGCAAAAATTTTCCTGCTCACCAGTGAATCGTAGTAGAAAGCAGGGATCATCACACTTTTTTTTTGTAAGGAGCCAATAGTAAATACTTAATGCTTGTTTGGGGCACAAACAGTGGATCTTTGTCAATTTATTTGTCTAACATTTTTTAATGTAAAAATAATTTTTAGCTCAGGGACCATACAAAAATAGGCCACCAACCTGATTTGGCTCACTAGCCATAGTTTGCTAACCCTTGATAAAATCTTCTTTATATCCTTAAATAAATATCTCTAGATTTCATTTATCTCAATAAAGGCTCTTATTTATTTTATTTTATTTTAGTTAGATGTGGAGTACAATTCAAGATTAGGTGGTTAAGTGGTCATTATACAGGTAAAGTTTGAGTCTCCCTTTGTTCCCTGCTTTGACAGGTTTGAGATTAGGTACCCTTATTGATGTGATGAGCACTGAGTATAGATAGTATACCACACATTGTGCTCAACAAAAATAATATAGGCATAGGGGTTATTTTATATATATATATATATATATGTTTCTACCACCTTTTCCCCTTAATACTGCGCTAGTTCATAGTGTCAGTCCATAAATAATGCTTAATGATTTATACACACAGAGCTGGTACTTGGGTAAGGAGAAGTTAGTGCTGACATTAGAGATGAGATAGTACCTCAAGAGAGTTTTGAAGGATCAGTAGGAAGTTATTAGTCATACTACAGACAGAAAATTCCAGGAAGAAGGTAGATACACAAATTTCTCATCTAAAACTCTTAGGGACATAAGTATTTTAGAGTTTAGGACTTTTGAGTTTGGGAAAGTTAATATAGTATGTGTATCATATATTATGCATATCCCAGCAGGATCTGAGAAAACCCTTCATTAAACATCATTTCTGTTGGATATGTGGATATTCACACTGAAAGGGTTTATATAAATGACTGTAGAAGAGAATGGCAGACAAGCCACAGCATATATCAGACAGATAATTAATCTATTGAATACAGAAAGAACTATCCAACTCAATTTTTAAAAAACTAATAAAAAATATACAAAAGACTTGAACAGACACTTTATCAAAGAAGATATAAGGATAACAAATAAGTACATAAAAATGTGCTTAACATTGTTAGTAATTAGGAAAGTGCGCGTTAAAACCACAGTGAGGTATTCCACATACCTATTAAAATGGCTGACATTATATAAAGACTGACAGTACCAGTAACAGGTGCTGTCATTCACTGACATTGTGTATGTAGAGTTGTACAAGCACTTTGGAACAGTTTTATAGGTTCTTAAAACTTTAAATTTGCACCTACCATATGATGCAGGCGTTTCACTCATAGATATTTACCCAAGAGAAAAGGAAATATATATTCATACAAAAACTTGTACTTTACTGTTTGTAGCAGCTTTGTTTTTAATTGCCAAAAATTGGAAACAACCCAAGTGTCAAGAGATGAAGGAAAAATTAAAAGTGGTACATTTGTACAATGGAGCACTACTGAGCTATGAAAAGGAATGAGCTATTAATATACATGTGACATAGATGAGTCTCTCTTTTTTTATTGTAAAGATGTGGGGTACAATTCAGGGTTAGGTATACAAATGTTCATTATGCAGATCCCTTGTTGATGAGGTGTGCCCCTTCCTCCCCTGGCAATTTCCCTCAACTGCCAATCCCTTTCTTATAGTGTTATGATAATTGTTCAAGGTCCTCTTATGAGAGATGAATCCCAAAATAATTATGCTGAGTTAAAGAAAAGTAAATAAAGAGTACAGTATTTCCCCCCTTTTTGAAATTTTGCTTTCCATGGTTTCAGTAACTCATGGTTAACTACAGTCCAGAAATATTAAGAGGAATATTTCAGAAATAAACGATTGATAAGTTTTATATTATATACTGCTCTGACTAATGTGATGAAATCTTACACTGTCTCACTCCATCCTACCCAGGACCCAAATCATTCCTTGGTCCAGTATCTTCACACTGTGTATGTTACCTACCCATGAGTCACTTGCCCTTACTTTACTTAATAATGACCCTAAAGTGCAAGGGTACTGTGCCTAATTTATAAATTAAACTTTATCACAGAAAAAACATAGTACATAGAAGGTTTGGAACTATCCATGGTTTCAGGCATCCACTGGAGGTGTTTTCAGGCATCCACTGGAGGTGTCTTGGAACATATCCCCTGTGGATAAGGTGGGGAGGACTGCTGTACCTACTGTGTTTGCTTTTATAAGTTATTAAATGGCTGGGCGCAGTGGCTCAAGCCTGTAATTCCAGCACTTGGGAGGCCAAGGCGAGAGGATTGCCTGAACCCAGGTTTGAGACTAGCCAGGGCAACCTGGTGAGAACTCATCTCTACAATAAATCAAAAAATTAGCCGGTCGAGGTGGCGCATGCCTGTACTTCCAGCTACTTGGAGGTAGAAGTTTCGCCTGAGGCCAGCAGGTCGCGGCTGTGGTGGCCACGAGTGTGCCAGTGCACTCCAGCCTGGGCGACAGAGTGAAACTCCAACTCAAAAAACAAAAACAAAACAATAAGTTGTAAAACACTACACACAGTAACCACATTTAAAATTGGCAAAGGACATGAATAAACACTTCTCAAAAGAAGGCTTACAAGCAGCCAACAAACATGAAAAAATGGTCAACATCACTAATCATCGAAGAAATGCAAATTAAATCCACGATGAAATGTGTGTCAGAATGGCTGTTATAAGTCAAAGAACAACAGATGTTGGCACAGTTGTGGAGAAAAGAGAACGCTCATCTACTGTTGGTGGGACTGTAAACTAGTTCAGCTTCTATGGAAAACAGTATGGAGATTTCTTAAAGAACCAGAAATTGAATTACCACTTGACCCAGTAATCCCACTGCTGGGGATCTACCCAAAGAAAAACAAATCAGTATATAAAAAGAATACTTGTACTTGTGTGTTCATTGCAGCACTATTCACAATAGTAAAATCATGGAACCAACCTAAGTGCCCACCAACAGTGAACTGGATAAAGAAGATGTGGTATATATACATCATGGAATACTATGCAGTCATTAAAAAAAAAAGAATGAAATCATGCCCTTTGCAGCAACACAGTTGGAGCTGGAGATCATCTACCTAGGTGAACTGACTCAGAAACAAGAAGCTAAATACCGCATGTTCTCACTCACGTATGGGAACTAAATGGACACAAAGATGGAAAATAGACATTGGAGCACCAATAAGGGGGGAGGTAGGGAGGGAGTCACAGTTCAGAAATTACCTATGGGACACAATGTTCACTATATGGGGGATGGGCTATCTGAGACCCAATCCCCACCACTGCACAATATGTCCATGTAACAGATATGCATGTACACCCCCAGATCTAAAATTTTTAAGAAAAAAGCCTAAATACAAACTATACTGGCAGAAATAACTTGAGAGGTAGGGTAGACGGGTAAAAGTAAAGAAAAGTGTTGGAAATAATCAGTTGAACAATACCGTTCTGAGAGTCTCCAGCTAAATTGCATTCTAGTACCAGGGTGACTGGCAACTCTGCCCTGGTAAGAAATGAATGGACATGGGTGTTTGTAGTGTGCCCTTCACAGGTTACATCTTTTATCTGGCAGAAAGCCGAATGTATAGTTGCCTGACTTCTGACCAGAGTTCCCTCACACAGGAAGGAAACTTTTTAATATTTGCAGATACCCTTTGGCTCTTGTCTGACCCATGTTCAGTTTATGCCTTCCTTACCACCACTCTGATGCTGGCAACCCATCCTTGTGTTCCCCTGAGTGTCCCAGAGACAACCCGGTATGGAATATCCCCTGGTTCTTCCAGCAGATAGTACAAATTCAATATACCACCACAATAGCAAATAAGTTTAAAGATTGTAATACTTACAGGTCCTGGGCAGGGAGGGCACAGAGAGAGAGGGTAGCAACTGGCCGTGTATATAAGGGAATAGGGTACAGGTCACTTTAAGTTTGGGGGCAAATGCATGAATGGTCTTTTTAAAGGAAGCCAGAAAAGTAAGCTATTTGTTTTGTTAAATAGTCAGGAAAGATGCCTCTAAGTTCTTATCTCTGGGTACTGGTTTGACCCAGTTGGCTGTAGTGTTCTAAAGCCTAGGCAGCAACCTTTACTGTGTCATTCCCTTTGCAGATATACACTTCCCACCCTTCCACAACTCATTCCAGTGGAAAAGACAGTTAAGAAAATAAATGGTGGCTGGGTGCAGTGGCTCACTCCTGTAGTCCCAGCACTTTGGGAGGCAGAGGCAAGAGGATTTTTTGAGCTCAGGGGTTTAAGACCAGCCTGGGCAACTTGGCAAGACCTTGTCTCTATAATATATATATATGTTTTTTAAAATTAGCCAGGCATGGTAGCACATGCCTGTAGTTCCAGCTACTTGGAAGGCTGAGGTGGAAGGATCACTTGAGCCCAGTAAATTGAGGCTGTAGTAACTGAGTGTGCCACTATACTCCAACCTGGGTGACAGAGTGTGACTCCAACTCAAAAAAAGGAGAAAAAGAAAATAAGTGATTATTATATTAATATGTTCTAAGTACTATAAGAGAGTGCTGTGGTGGTATAGAAAATAAGCACAATGCACCGTAACATTTGTATTGACTCTTATAAAAGCCATGGTTTCAAGGCATAATGCCAAGAAACAGTCATGCTTTACTTCAGCTTTTTTGACCTTGTGCAAACTGTATTGTCAGGAGCTCTGCATTTCTATATCTGCCACTACTGTTTCACCTTTATTTTTTGCAAAGAGAAAGCCTATTATATAAACTGTGATTCAGATGCCTTCTGTACCACTATCTGTCTAATCTTGCATAAGTTTCTTTATCATTTGTAGTGTTTATTTCCATGTAATAGAAGGGGATACTCCTATATATCTTGCAGGGTCTTGGTAAGGACTAAATGAGACAATCATAGAATATTGAGTAAATGTCCGTTTTTTCTTCACTTATTCCTTCTTTACAAATACTGTTACAGAATAGCACATGTATTATGTAAAATGATACATTATATTTGGTTCTGTTTTATCTTCTTGACTATTATTTTTTGCCACATATAGTGCATAATGTTTTAGGGAAAAAATAGTTTCTGATATTATATTTTAAATACCACTAACATATCAGTGAAAACTATTTTTTCTCATTCACAGTTAGACAACATTTGGCAATAACTTCACATTTATTTGTATTGCTTATAAACAATAAAATCATAAACTTGTCTTAGTCCTAATTTACTAAATTCCACATGTGATTAATATGCCACTAGATATCCAAAATGGAAATAGCATAATTCACCCTACTCTATAATAAAAATCTCTTTGAAAGTAAAATATTAGTAATGAAACCTAGGTCAATATAGAATATGACAAAAATGGAAATTTTATTTATATATGCACCTTCAATGTCAAATTATTTTACTAGATTCTTCACTTGAAATCTTTAGAAAATTTTTTCCTTCCTAATTAGTACTTGTACATTAATTTTAGTTTGGCATCTTTGAGACTGAACTGCTTCTCCTATGTTTTATACAGGAGGCAGAAGTTTCAGACAAGGCTCTCCATGCTTTCTCCACAGGTACCTGAGCTGGCCCATCGTAAGCTAACTTTGTGCTATCTGGCCCTGAGTGGGTAAAGCTTACTCTCTGTGGAGTGTTTCTGTGGGTTCTCAAAAGTTCTCTGTTGCTGCATTCTCCTCCCTCTCCTTTAATTCCCTGGTCCTGTTGGTACATCTGTATTCCAGCTGGCTACTTACAACAACAGGCTTAGTCTCTGGGCCTCCAGTGCTACACCAACCTGTGTTTGCTGAGGTCTCCTCGTGCCTCTAGGTTGCCATGCTGGCAGGACACGACTACTCAGTGATAATAACAAAACCAGCTCTTTCTCCTGCTTGGCTACATCTGATCTGTGGTAAATACTTAAACATCATTTGCCCAATAAACTCGAGGAGTTCAGCTCAGTTCCAAAGGTAGTCAGCACTCTCCTGGCTCCTCATTTAAAGCAGTAAATCATTCCTCAAATATTAATCATAGTCCATGGGACACTCTAACTTGCCCAAATATGAGCCGGACACCAGGCTTCTGTGTGTCCCAACTTCAGGATATGTATTATGAAGTGTTTTCTCCTTAAAGTGTCTGTCTTACTGAATTTAGGACAGACTGTAATACTCCTCCTCATCCTTCCCCAGAGGGTATAGTGGTAGAGACTCACAGCCTGCCAAGAGCTCTTTGCAAAGAAATTCTTTAACCTTCATCTCACAGACTCCCTTCTCTGAGCTTTTTTTTATATGCTTAATATCTCTGAGGGACAGTCTGCAACTAATGGGACTGTCAGGAGTAGATTAGTTGTACTCGCTTTGGTGTCTGGTAGCTATCTTCATCAGAGTCTCAATGGAAGTATTCTAGCATCCTTTTTATGTTTGCCACCCCCCATGTTATATTTAGTTCTTTACCATATTACCATTAGTTAAATGTAAATTTTACTAAATTCACTATTGTTCATGGTTTTTTGTATTAATATGTCTTTTACTTTTTTTTTTTTTTTTTGAGTTGGAGTCTCACTGGAGTGCAGTGGCCACTCCCGGCCACTGCAGCCTCGACCTGCTGGGCTCCGGCGATCCTTCTGGCTCAGTCTTCCAAGTAGCTGGAACTACAGGCGTGCGCTACCATGCCCGGCTAATTTTTTTAAATTTTATTTTAGAGATGAGTCTCGCCAAGTTGCCCAGGCGGGTCTCGAACCCGCAGGCTCAGGCAATCCACTCACCTCGGCCTCCCAAGGCGCGGGATTACAGGCTGAGCCACCGAGCCCAGCCGGTCTTTTACTTTTCACATTCATTTTTTGTTTGGATACTGTGTTAGTCCATTTTTTGCTAATGTAACAGAATACTAGAGACTGGGAAATTCATAATGAACAGAAATGTGTTGGCTCACAGTTCTGGAGGCTGGGAATTCCAAGGTCGAGGGACAGCATCTGGCAAAAGCCTTCTTGCTGCATCGTCCCATGATGGAAGACAGAAGGGCAAAAGAAGCAAGAGAGGACTGAACTTGCCCTTTTAGAACAAAACCAGTCCCAGCCATGAGAGTGGAGCCCTGATTACCTCTTCAGAGTCCTACCTCTTAATACTGTCACCGTGGCAATTAAATTTCAACATGAGTATTGGAGGAGCATTTAAGCCATAGCATATGGCTGACTTGAGAGGGATTTAACACAAAGAAGTGGATGCTTTTATATTGTGTTAGGAAGGATTAGAGGAGCAAGCTCTCCAGGGGGACTGTTCCCAGGAATGTTTGCAGAAAAGAGCCAAGGAACTGACCACCCAGAAACAGCTGCTTTCTCCCATGACCAGAAAAACAAGAAAGCTAGAAGCTGCTACTGCCCTACTGCACATCAGTTGGCTCTTGGTACCCATAAAGCTAAGCAGTTGCACACTGAAACACTAATGCAGAAACCCTCAGGTGTCTCCATCACTATGTTGGCAAAAGAAACTAGCCAAGCATCAACACATTGGCCCCACTCACTTCTAAGTTCCAAATCACATGCAAATGTATCTCTTTACAGAATCTAAGTATCAACCAGAACCATAGGTGCAAGAGTTTAGGAACAACAGAAAAGTACTTATCTAACTCCTGCAATGTGTGCTAGAAGGTAGGATGTTGCCATATCATAATAGACATCACATTTCTACAAATTTTTTTTTTCAGAAACATTAGTGGTGTACTCTTAGTCCTCAAAAGCCTAAAAATTTCTTTTGCCTTTCTGTATGAATTATAGCTTTCCTAAGTCTTGAATAACGGCATTATGATTTTCTTCAGAAGGCTTTGAAAAAGGCTTCATTGTTCCCTACTATTCAGTATTTTGGATGAAAAATGAAGCCAGTCTGATTTACTTTTCTTCTCTGAACATTTATAGATTTTTATATTTAAAATTCCAGGAAACACATGTATGTGTTCTTTTTTTATTAATCATGCTTTTTGACATGTAATGAATTATTTTATGTTGAAGTAAATGGCTTTTACTGAGATACAATATTATCTCAAGTCTCATTGAGAATACAAATTATTTGAACGTGCCCCTTTTTTTTCCTGCACTAATTCCTCATCAATGAAGTTCATTTCCTGTGACTAGTTAGCTTGCTCCTTTCATTTAAGCTGTTAATTTTCCTCATGTACGAGGGGGACCCAAAAAAACCCAGAATTTGTTTATAAAAAGTTGTGTGTGTGTTCTTACATGTTTAAACTTCAATCACTTTCAAAGCACGCTCCATTTGATGCAGTGAGCCTATTGAGACGCTTTTTTCACTGCTCAAAAGAGTTTTGAACTTGTCGATTTTGATGCCATTAGTGTTTCTGCCATTTTTTTGTTTCATGTCTTCCACATTGGCAAGATGTTTCCCTTTGAGGACTTTTTTCTTCAGAGGAAACAAAAAAAAGTCACTTGGGGACAAGATCAGGTGAATAGAGAGGGTGGGCATGGGGGTCTTGCCGTTTTTTGGTCAAAAACAGTTGAATACTCAGCATGGTACGGGCAGGTATTCTCATAATCGCCCATCAAGAAATGGGTAAATGCACTGAAAGAATCTCAAAAAAAAAAAAATTATCGAAGTTGAACTCAGACTCTCACAACAACACTAGGTGGTACACTGTTGCTGATAGGTTCCTGGAACACTTAACCGAGTGGGGGATGCCTATATTATAAAGGGTCTGCCCTCGTTCTATTTTTTGAGGGAAGTCCCCCTCATGTACAGGGGTTTTAGTCGCTTAGCATTGTTCTTTTTTGTTTTGTTTTGTTTTGTTTTTTGAGTCAGAGTCCCACTCTGGAGTGCAGTGGCACGTTCACAGCCACTGCAGCCTCAACCAGTTGGGTTCAGGTGATCCTTCTGCCTCAGCCTTCCAAGTAACTGGAACTACAGGTGTGTGCCACCATGCTACACATCTAATTTTTTGATTTATTGTAGAGACGAGGTCTTTACCATGTTGCCAAGGCTGGTGTCGAGCCTGTGGGCTCAGGCAATCCTCTCGCCTCTGCCTCCCAAAGTGCTAGGATTTCAGGCATGAGCCACCACGCCCGGCAGCATTGTTGATAAAGGGCTGATAGGGCAGTGGTGAAGAACCAGATTACCTAGGCTCCTTTTGGATCTAGAGTAATAATTTTACTCTCCTCAAAGGATGGTTGTAGTGCCTGAAATAAAATAAGAGTTCATCTTCACTGTTACTAATACTTCTACCACAAGGGAGGTCTGCTTTAGAACTTGTCTGGATCTGTCTGCAATGCTGTTCTAGCTGGCTCTTCCCTGGTCCCAGTGGACAGTGGATTGAATGGCTAAAGTTGCCAGTGCCCTTGAGCAATGTTTTTAACTACAAGCACTTGAAAGTTTTAAAGCAATTTGACATTTTTACTATATAAATTGGAACTCTTTCTATTTTCTAGTGGTACAGTTGTTGGACAGAGGTCTGCATTCTACTTTGGTTTAGCCACTTCAGGTTAGGAATTGGGAGTCAGAGAGACTCTAGGTTTGAGTTAGTCATCATAATGCTAGAATCTCCAGGTGTCCATTTTAGAAAAATGTTGAAGTATATAAGTATAATTGAACTCAGAAGTTGCTACTGATTTCACATTTGGTTACTTCCTCTTTGACAGAATTCAATTTTATTGTATTTTTATTATAGAATTTTCTTACTCCATAGTGTGAATAGTATCAAAAAACAATTATTCAACACAACTGTCATATTTGATTTGTTTAAGCGATTTTGAAAATTAGAGAAACAACTGCATTATATGTAATATAAAATAGAAACATTAAAATAATGCAGATGGACATCATAGGCACATTTTCAGTCTCATTAGTTTAACAATACACTTCAGATTTGGGCGTTTGAAAATGGTTGGTGGTTATTGAAAACTTGTTGGATAGTGTAGAACTCCTTTGATATATAAACAACTTACTTTGAAGTCTAGACAGTGTTCCTCATTTTAATTATCATTGCAATAAATCAGTGAAAAATATGAGTTTTATGATAGTCTCGGTATACAAAAGCAAAAATAAGCAATAATTTGAACTTTCTGAGTTACCAGGCAGTGGTGAATTTAATGAGTTACTTTTGTACAATTTTAATTTGTATTAAGTTAAAATTTATCGGATAATTCTGAAAAATATATTGTGTATATGAATTGACAATAGAAACAGCAAATATGATATATATGGAAGTGATGCTGTACTTACGTTTATTGAAAAATGAGTTTATCCCGTTATTTGTACCATAATAAGTCTATTCGTGAGTTAATTATAGACATGTTTTTCTCTTTTTAGGCATGAAGGAACAGACTCTCAACCAGACCTACAACATGTCATTGTTGTATTAAACAGCTTCAAAAGCAAGATACTGGAAGTACAAGTATGTGGGGCAGAACTTTTATAGGCTTTGTTTTTTTGTTTTTTGTTTTTTTTGAGTCAGAGTCTCACTCTGTCGCCCAGACTGGAGTGCAGTGGCCACTCCCGGCCACCGCAGCCTCGACCTGCTGGGTCCGGCGATCCCTCCACCTCAGCCTTCCAAGTAGCTGGAACTACAAGCGTGTGCCACCACACCCGGCTAATTTTTTGATTTATTGTAGAGATGAGGTCTCACCACGTTGCCCAGGCGGGTCTCGCCCCCGTGGGCTCAGGCAATCCACTCACCTCAGCCTCCCAAGGCACGGGATTACAGACTGAGCCACTGAGCCCGGCTTAAGGTTCCTTTCATTAAACACTTTTACCAGTTAGTTATTACTTAACCTTTCCCCCTTTTATTTCCAAGGTTTTCACTAACACCAAACAGAGTAATTATAACTTAAAACATAGCTCTATTTGAGGAGACCAAAAAAAAAAAGAATGTATCTCAGGGTAGTTATGTGTAATACTGCCAGAGGAAGGGTCCTCAATATGCTTTTTAATCACTTTGTGGGAAGTTAGGCAGTTCTGACTGTCACCTGGGTTCACAATGAAAGGCTCTGGCAGCTCTGATTAGGTTGCTAGGCGACATCACCAGCTAGGCTAATGCCTTTTGACAGGATTGCCAGGAACACAAAGGAGCTTGCTTTAAGTTGTAAATGCCATTCCTAACTTTCAAGGCTCTTGCTCACTTCCCAGGAAAACAGAAAACATACACAGTAGGAGCCTTTGTTGAAGAACTACCTTGTTGCATAGGCATAAACACATCCCAGACTATATATAGAGCAAGGCCCAGATTCCTAGGCTTTTTATGGTTATTTCACCAGCTATGTAAGACATGACGGGCTAAGAAACAGTCTCTCTCTCTGACCCCTAGAATTAGAAAACATGGCAAACAGCCAGGAAGAACAATCAAGTTGAACAGATGCAATTTTTTTTTTTGAGTCAGAGTCTCACTCTGTTGCCCAGGCTGGAGTCCAGTGGCATGTTCACAGCCACCGAAGCCTTGACCTGCTGGACTCAGGCGATCCTTTCGCCTCAGCCTTCCAAGTTGCTGGAACCACAGGCACATGCCACCATGCCCAGCTAATTTTTTTTATTTATTGTAGAGACGAGGTCTCGCCAAGTGGTCCAGGATAGTCTCAAACCCCTGGGCTCAGGAAATTCTCTCGCGTTGGCCTCCCAAAGTGTTGGGATTACAGGCATGAGCTACTGCACCCAGCTGAACGGAAGTAATTTTAACACATATGGAAGCATTCAAGCCAGGAACCTGGCTCTGCTGCTACTAAATGACAGTATTTGGATTTTTATCAGAAGACTAAATGAAAGGGGGGCTCTATAACATGAATATGTATGAATCAGGTTTCATACTTTTTAGATGCTAGGTTTGAGTTTAGGGATTTATAGATTGCAGAATAACCAGACTCTGCTAAATTCACTGATTAAGAATGGCAACGGAAGCCAGAGATACAAGGTAGCTTCTCAGCCAGAATGGGATACAATTTTTGATATCATAGTTTGTTGTTTTTGAGTTGGAGTCTCACTCTGTCACCCAAGCTGGAGTGCAGTGGCACAATTACAACTCACTGCAGCCTTGACCTCCTGGGCTCAGAATAAGCCTTCTTCCTCAGTCGTGCAAGTAGCTGGGACTAAAGGCACGTGCCACCACACTCAGCTAATATTTTGATTTTTTTTGTAGAGACACGGTCTCACTATGTTGTCTAGGCTGATCTTGAACTCCTGGGCTCACGCAATCCTCCTGCCTCAGCCTCCCAAAGTGCTGGGACTGCAGGCATGAGCCACTGTGGCAGGTCATTCATTAGTGATTTTAAACCCACTATAACTTCTGAAAAGAACACCTTTTACCCTTTAAGCAAACAAGTTAGGGGCTAGCTGGGAGTTTCCACTTCTGAAATGTTCCAAAGGACAGAGTCACAACAAAACAATAAAGTATAACTCACCCTCACCTAGTCCTCATGGTAGAAGAAATACTTGTCTCTTGTTATAGTACCTAACTAACGAAAATAGACACACCTAGTCTCTGAATATAATAAACAGAACATAATAAACAGTTTAAAAAATACATTTGTAGAACTGCTTGCCACAAAGATTCCTTTCTGGATATGGCTGGAGATGCAACTACTTCTAGTGCACTTACAAAAGTAGTTCCAGATGAATATTAACCCCAAATGCAGGTGTAATATGCAAAACAGATTCAAACAGACCCTTAGACACCTGCAAAAATGATCAGTGCTAGAAAGCAGGGAATCCTGTCCATTAGTACCTTTCTGATCTAACATTTTCTCGTACTTACACAATTAGTGGCACCACAAACATATACACTTTTCTATTCATATCTGATTAATTATTAAGATTTAGGAGGAGGGTCTCTTTCTTCTTTCTTCTCTAGAAAGAGACATAAGAACAAGAGTAAGAAGCTCAGTACTAGGTTGGTAAGTCCTTTAAGTCTGTGACTTCCTATAGCCCTCAGAGCGTTAGTCCCATCTGTCAAATGTCTACGCCAGCACAGAAAAGCTATTTAAAGTGTTGGTGCTATTGTGATTAGGACAGATCAGCTGGAAAGGATGGTATTTTTAGCTCTCAGCTAGACCCAGGGTGTTGAATCAGAAGGCACTAAACCTGAAAACGCTCATGTATAATAGAGCCCTCAAGATTGGAAGAAAATGTAAAGGCCAGGACACTCCAGACCTTGGGATGGACTCAAAGGAAAGCTAGAAAGGATTCACTGCACAAAGTGGTCTTGCAAGATTAGCAGTGAATTAGTGTGGGGAAATGAGGGCCCTGGGCTCCTGGAGAAAATAAAATGGGTGCTTATTCCTATGTTCCAGGTGCCACCCCTAGCCACAGAGCACAGAGTAATGATCACTGGAAATCTGATTTGTTGGGATGTGGAGCACCTAAGCAGGGAGAGACTGGCATGAGGCCATGGCAGAATTGACCAAAACTGAATTTGCTCTGAGAAACTACATCAGAGAACTGGGAGAAAGGCCAGGCATTTCCTTGTTGGCAAGATCACAAACATACTCCAAGGTGCAACAAGGGTTCAAAACTCCAATCTGGAAGCAGGGGGATCTTTTCTTTCTATTATTCTGGCAGGTCATACTAAAGCCCTCAGTAATCCAAACTTAATTTTTCTTTTATGAAAAAGTATGCCCCTTTCATACCGGACATCTCTGAAGCCAAACCTGCTTTCCAACTACTCTGGCCTGTCTCTGCTTTCTATAGGCCAGAGTGTCCCAGATCATGTTCAAGAAACACTGGTGGTGCTCAAGATATTAATAATAAGCACTTCATGATGTTAAATTCCATGGTCAAATAAATGCTGCTAACACTGAGTTAAACAGGTTTCTTCAAAGTAGGACTTCTCAGGGCTGTAAGTATGCTAACGTGCAATGGAAACTTCTAAGAGAAGCATATCATATGCAGTATCTTTCAACTTTGACTATAACCCTCCCACCTTTTATTCCCCCAAGTAGTAAGTGTTTTCAGGAGCATATTTGTTGCCATTGGACCAACTACTACAAGGGTGACTATAACCAGAGGCCTGGTCTCTTCCCTGCTGGGTACAGAGGCTGCTTCTCTAACAGGATTCACTTAGGTTCTCACCACTGTGGATTCTACATCTGATGGCTTCCTAAAGAACAGCTTATACTGTAGAAAGCTGCCCAACCTCCTGTATTCACCAAATGAGGGTCATGCAACTGACAGTGTCATCTGTCTCAAGAAAGGAACAGATGACATTGTGAGCTACTTATGAGCAATGGCATAAAAATGAAGAGAATCAACTAACTAGTTACCACAGTGGAAATTATAGAAGACTTTCCCTCAAATACCTTTCCAAGGGCTTAGGAGAGATGAGACAATCATTATCAGAGGCAAATGTCTGTCTCAAGTTCCTATATGCAAAGATGCCAGTCTGACTGTCTTGTATTTCTGAGGGTTCAATCAGGATTTCAACCTCCTGAATGTTTCAGAGAGGGCCTAAAGGATCATCATATTTAAAAGAGGCATCACAAGAAGAAGTAAAAAACTACCCTGCTGGATTTCAAAAGTCCTATAATATTTGTCTGAACACATAAGATGAACACAACATAGAGCCCTAAAAAAACCTAAAAACCAAAAAGTTAGAATGAGAAGGCAGCTTGTTTTTTTTCTTTCTGTATACCTCCTTCCCCCAATGCTATGCTTCAGCTGTGACAGGAGGATGGCAGTGTGCTGAAAACCCCTTATGAGAACCATCAGTGTATGGAGGAGGAAACAAGAAAGAGGAGGTATTGACCAAGCACCAAAGCTCACTTCACTCAAACTCATAAAGCCTTGTACTAACATGGGGTGGGGCTAGGATGGGGCTGAGGGGACTGGAACAACAGCAGGACCATGAACACCTTAGGGCTCCTTCCACTCCTGGGGAAAATTTCAGGGAAACAAAGCCCTAGGGACTGATAGCTGTTATTGTTTCTCCTCTTGGGAGACTCCTTTTGTGCTCTATTACAGTAATAAAATTAACTACAAAAGGGTCTGGGGATTTTTAATGGTGATTAAAGAAGTCTTTATCATCTTATGAAAGCTAACTGGGCAGTAAAGAAAAAGGTTTCCAACTAGGCTTTAATGAACTAAGATGCATTCTTTAGTTTAAACACACGATTTAAATAAAGAACTTTAGGAAAAAAGTCGCTGTTCCTCCAATGCCAAAGGTTAATATAAAAGAAGAAATGGTCCTTTTAATAGTTAAGAGTGTGTGTATCCTCAAGTGTCCCTTTAACTAATTGATGCTTAGGATGTTTAAGTATCATGACTACCACATCTTCAACTACTGGTAGATGGATCGATTCTAGTTTGTTTCTTAAATCTGTTACCCTGTAAGTAATCTAGTGCCTACATCAAACCATACCAAGTTCTTAAAAAGAGGTATACCAAGTAATGTATCTACTTTATACCCACTGGAAACATGATAGATATGGAAAAAAGAGGTAGGTAAAAGAAAGATAAAAATTTCAAATATCCAATTTGATTTATTATGATGAAAATGAAATTCAGAGTTTGTTACTCACCAGCATTTAAATGACATTCCTTAATCTGAAACTGAAGTTCATTTTCATTGGGAATATCCTTCCACGTCGCAAGGAAGACCTGGCGCTCTGTATGGGGAAGCAAAGGAGAAGAATGGATGGGCACAATCTGTCAGTATTCTGGTTTCTGATGCCTTGCACCATTTCTCTTTTGGCATACTGGTTCTTGCAATACAACTAGTAGTAGGCTGGGACTGGAGTCAATTTTTAACTATACAGAAGTATTGTACTCCAGGTCAATTAATCTCTCATCAATAGCACTAAGGTACACCAGAAAAGAGCTTACATCTAGGGTTTCATTTTAGCTCCCCCTTTCTCCCATTTTAGTGACTTTGGTAAGTCTTGTGACCTTTCTGAGTCATGATTTCTTCACATATTATTACACATATAACGCCCTGCCTACCCAAAGAGCTATTGTGAGAAATCAATTAAATGCCAACACAGTTTTTTTTTTGTTTTTTGTTTTGAGTTGGAGTCTCACTCTGTCGCCCAGACTGGAGTGCAGTGGCCGCTCCCGGCTACCGCAGCCTCGACCTGCTGGGCTCCGGCAATCCTTCCGCCTCAGCCTTCCAAGTAGCTGGAACTACAGGCGCGCGCTACCAGGCCCGGCTAATTTTTTGATTTATTGTAGAGATGAGGTCTCGCGAAGTTGCCCAGGTGGGTCTCGAACCCGCGGGCTCAGGCAATCCACTCACCTCAGACTCCCCAAGCAAGGGATTATAGGCTGAGCCACCGAGCCCGGCTGCCAACACAGTTTAATATGTATCAGTATAAGACAGTTTTATTAGATGGTGACTTCATATGTAAGAGAGAAATGTCAATAACTGCTTCAAGAGTACTAATGACTTATTACAAATTACAGAATTCATTTTTTTTTTTTTGAGTCGGAGTCTCACTCTGTCGCCCATACTGAAGTACAGTGGCACGCTCCCGGCCACTGCAGCCTCGACCTGCTGGGCTCCAGCGATCCTTCTGCCTCAGCCTTCCAAGTAGCTGGTGGAACTACAGGTGTGCACTACCACACCGGCTAGTTTTTTATTTTTTGTAGAGACGAGGTCTCACCAAATTGCCCAGGTGGGTCTGGAACGCAGAGTCCTGAGCCTGACCAGTTGCTCATTTTTTATTCTCCTGAGTCATGATTGTTCTTGCTCTGCCATTGGACTCTACATCATAATGCTCCTACCTGTTCATCTTCCAGATATGAAAGAAAAAGTCACAACACCCATTATCTGAATGATCCGATTACCCCAGGATACAGAGTAAGAGGTTTGGGGACAGGTAGACACAGATTTGAATCTCAACTCTGCCATTTATTTGCTGTGTGATCATGGACAAGGTGCTTAACTTTTTTGAGTTTCAGTTTCCAAGTTGCCAAACTGTAAATAGTTTTTATAATGACTTAATGAGATAATACACGTAAATTCAGCCCTTCACCCTGTACTAAAATCTATACAGCATCAAGATAATACTGCATCAGTAATGTGTTAGCCGGGCACAGTGGATCATGTCTGTAATCCCAGCACTTTGAGAGGCAGAGGCAAGAGGATTGACTGCCTGAGCTCAAGGGTTCAAGACCAGCTTGGGCAATTTGGCACAACCTCGTCTCTACAATAAATTTAAAAATTAGCTGGGCATGGTGGTGCACGCCTGTAGTTCCAGCTATTTGGAAAGGCTGAAGCTGAAGGATCACCTGAGCCCAGCAGGTCGAAGCTGCAGTGGCCGTGAACATGCCACTGCACTCCAACCTGGGTGACAGAGTGAGACTCCAACTCAAAAAAAAAAAAAAAAAGCAACTACTAAGAATTTTAAAATATTCTTACCCCATTTTTTTTAATCCTCAAAATAACTTGTGCTTCTTGGGCTACGCTGTGCCTGACATTCAGAGGAAGGGCAAAGGTATATCTGGCAGGACAGAAAGGGACGTACTTACCCATTTTGCCATCTTCTACAAAAAGCACGTTGAGTGGGATGAGGCAGCTAAAGTAGAAGACATCAATATTGTTTTTCACAGCCACCTGCCAGGCAAGCAACAAGGGAAAATGAGGACATCATAGGAAGCCAGGTAGGAGGGAATGAACAGTGATGTGTCTAGAAATATACTATTTCCTTCCTCTTTCAGTCAGTGTAGGCCTTCCCAAATCAAGACACACCAGAACATAGACTGCAAAGTACACCCTTGCTTATTCTACTGCCATAGAACCATGACCAACTGCAACTCTATCCCTCTCTGGAAGGTCTGTCCAAGGTACAAATTCTATAACCAGAATAATCTATTCAGTTAGTTATTTTTTGTCTCTATGATTAATAGTAGCTGTTAATAAGGGCACCTGATCTCAAACCAGGCAAAATGGGGAGCAAAGGAGGCCCAAACTTTGCCTGTACGATGACCACTTGCATGTCTAATCCTGAATTGTACCCCACATCTTAAAAAAAAAAAATTCACAGAGTCACTGAATACAGCAACTTATGGAAAATTTAAGTAAATTTAATTCAACTAATATTTATTGACAGCCCTAGTGCCAGGTACTGTGACAAGGGGTTTAAAGATAAATAAAGCCAGGTGTGGTATGGTGGTATGTGCCTATAGTCCCAGTTTCTTGGGAGGCCGAGGCAGGAGGACCACTTAAGCCCCAGAGTTCAAAGCTGTAGCGCAATGACAGTTGTACCTGTGAATAACCATGGCACTCTAGCTCCATCTCTGAAAAAACAAATTAATAAAAAATAAAGTCTGCCCAGAAGCTTGATGGTCTAGGAAGCCACATGTGGGAACACTGGGAGGAGAGCCATACAGAAGTAGGCTTGTGGTGCCAATGCTGGCTGAGAGTAAGACAAAGAAAACAGAGGGTTAGAAATGGTCTTTGGAAAAAGTGGGAACTTACTTAGCCTTGACGGGTAAACAGGCATTTACTGGGTGGACTGAGAGAGAATGGCAAAGAATCTGACCTGACAGTAGGCCAGGTGTGGTCTGGATTGGAGCTGTGGGAATGGAAGGAAAGATTCAATAACCTGGAACATCTTTTTTGAGTTGGAGTCTCACTCTGTTGCCCAGGCTGGAGTGCAGTGGCACGTTCATGGCCACTGCAGTCCCGACCTGCTGGGCTCAGGCAATCCTTCCATCTCAGCCTTCTAAGTAGCTGGAACTACAGGCATGCACCACCACACCCGGCTACTTTTTTTGATTTTTGATGATATTTATTATTATTTATTGGTCTCACCAAGTTGCCCAGGCTGGAGGAACATCTTAAATAAGTGACAGTGATGTCACCTGGTGACCAGTGCCGCATGGGGGGAGGAAGGGTACCTCTTTGATAGCTCCCAGGCTGCAGGCTTGGACGAACAGATGTTGAGACAGGGAGGAAGGAAGAGTGGATTTGGAATGGGGATGCAGGTAACCTGTAGTGTAGACATGGAGCAGAGGGCGCTCAGGGCTAGACAAACAGAGCTGTGAGTCTGCTATGTGTGTGGAGTCTAGGAGAGTAGAAAAACTTATTCTGGTGCCAATGTGGTGGCTCACGCCTATAATCCCAGCACTTTGGGAGGCCGAGGCAGGAGGATTGCTTGAGCTCAGGAGTTCGATACCAGCCTGAGCAACATAGTGAGACCTCATCTCTACAGAAAAATTGAAAAATTAGCCAGGTGTGGTTGCACACCACCTGTAGTCCCAGCTACTCAGGAGGTTGAGGTGGAAGGACTGTCTGAGCCCAGGAGGTTGTGGCTGTGGTCAGTTGTGAACGTTTCCACTACACTCCAGCCTGGGCGTCAGAGTAAGACTCCAACTCAAAACAAAACAAACTTATTCCGGGAGCTTGGACTAGACAATGAAATGACAACTAATGTTGATGGCTTGCTTAGCTCTAAGTATGCTTAACATTTTATATTCACAATGTTGCTCAGTCCTCAACATGCCTATGTGGAGGGTACTATCACCCCAATTTAAAGAAAAGGAAACTGAGGCTTAGAGGAGCTAAGTAACTTGCTCAAGAGGAAGCAGCAAGTCTTGATCTTAAGCTAGATCCAAAGTAGGCTGTTGAACACTATGCCAGCATCTACTGCACTGTTGTTGATTTTTTTTTTTTTTTAATTAAGAGTCTCACCCAGTTGCCCAGGCTGGAGTGCTGTGACATGCTCACAGCCATCACAGCCTCGACCTGCAGAGCTCAGGCGATCTTTCCGCCTCAGCATCTCAAGTAGCTGGAACTACAGGCATGTGCCATCACACCCAGTTAATCTTTTTGATGTATTGTGTAGAGACAAGGTCTCCCTATGATGCCCAGGCTGGTCTCGAACCCCTGGGCTCAGGCAATCCTCTCACCTCCACCTCCCAAAGTGCTGGGATTATAGGCACGAGCCACTGTACCTGGCTTGTTGAGTTCTTATCAGAGATATTGTTAGGTATTCCCTGGGATCCAACACTTTTGGGAAACTCTGCCTACTAAGCCTCCTTTCTAAGATTCTGACTGCACATTAGAGTCATAAAGGCTCTGAGAGGGCCTTGAGTAAAGATCCAGTAAAGACTCTCACAGCTTATAAGGTGGTTTTTGTCACCCAGAGCTTTCCACATTGAACTATTTTCCCAGCACAGCCTGCCCCTGAATAGCAGTTTGAGAAATGACGCACTAGGCTACAGTCTGCTCCCAGTTCTCTCTCCGTCTTTTGGGAAGCCTAGCTGCTCTGTGCCAGTTGACATTCACAGAAGTGGGAGGGAAGGAGAGCGGGGAGGACCAAGCAGGGAGGAGGGTCAGGAGATGGGAAGGTGAAGCTGTAAACACAGGTGTGTGTAGGGGGGCAGGCTGCAAGCCTATCACGGGGTAGGGTGTTGGCGCAGTTGGGTCTCACCAGGAAGGCCAGCCTCAGCCTGTCCCATGGAATGCCATCAATACTACAGACACTGCTGTTCCTGCAGACAGTTCTAACAGCGTCGTCAAGGATACCATTCTGCCGAGACAAGAGGGAAATCGGGGGCCAAGTCTGAACTCTAGGAGTTAAGCCTCTAGTGTAATGATAGCAATTTCTTCTCTGTTCCTCCCTCCTTTTTTTTTAAATCACCAAAGGAAAGTGGCTGTGTTGTGGAGTGCAAATGAGGTACCCAAACACAGCCTGGCTGGATCTCAAGTTGCTTCCCCGGGACCTCACGTCCTTCCCCTGTGAATGTAACGGCGCCATGCAACTCGGAGGGATGCCACTATCTTCAACCAACAGATCCCAGCCTGGATAAGGTCACAATGGCTCCTTTGAGGCCGAGGCTGTACACCTGTGATGCCATATGAAGTACAAGGGAAACAAAAGCAGACAGAAGAAAGAGCCTTTTGAGAGGGGGGAAAAGAGGCCAGGGCCCTAGGGACTGGCTCGGTTATACTTGCTGTGCAAGGTGGGCATTAGTGAGCTCTAAGAGATCTTTCCCGCATTCCACATTTAATTAGCAATCATTTGTACTTATCGTTCATCTTCTACTCAATCACATCAAGCAATCAATACCATTTTGAGTAGGAAGAACAGGCAAAGAGATTGCCACTGGCCAGAGACTTTCTCATCTGCTTAGTATAGAGAACCAAGGATGCATGTCTCATCACAGGGCATTAGGTGAAGGGAACTGACACCTTATGTAGCTCTCCCAGTCTGCCTGCAGTCCCCATGATCATCAACAAGTTGCTTTCTGTGATTTAGTGAAATGCGTGGTGTACTGGGTGCATTGTTGTAGGATTTGACTAACAATTAATAAGCAGGGCACAACTGGGTGACTGTGAGGGAGGAAGGTCCTCTGCTCACAGCTTATAAGGGCTTGGTACCCAGGAGGGAATGTTGGCAGCCTCAGCTGTTGGGGATCTAGGAGAGCCCCTTTCCCTGGGCAAAGCCCTTCTGTTCCATTTACTCAGTGTGCCAGGCAGACACCTGCTCCCTGTGTCTCTTCTGGCTTCCCTGTCTGGAAGCCACCCTACCCGCCTACCACTTGGGACTCATTTTTGGCTCATTAGCACAATCATTTTGAACTGAAGGGAATCAGAGATTTAGGGCAACTTCTGGACATTTCTACAGAGAGTTAGCAAAAAAACCCTGTCCCTGCCTTCTTGGTCCCCTACTTTCCCTCAATCAAGATTATCAGAAAGCTCACAAGCCCTACTGTACTCTACATCTGCTGACACCAGGGAAAGTCCACTTGAAGGGAGCTATAGAGTCTGTTGCTGTTTGCTGAGAACCAATTCTTAGTTGCTCCAGAGAGCAAGCCTGGCCCACAGTATGGGGCAGAGTCCCTGCCTGCAGCTGCTTTAGTCTCTTGGACAGGTAAAAGCATGACCACAGAGTCCTTGTCTGGCTGGAGGCTGTTGATTAAGTAACCAACTAAGGCCAAGAGGAGGCCTTGGTGAAATCTTGTGCCCAGGACCCCAGATTTCGAGCCACACTGTTGCTCCCTGGAGGCTGCTGGAGCAACCACTGGCAAGCAGCCAGTCTGATGACTGCTTCATTTTCCTAGAATTGTCAGAGCTGGACAACTGCTGGAGCAGAGAGGATTCACATCTCACAATTTCCACTGCTGCAGGATGATGTTGAGAAGGATGATGAGGCCTCATTTCGCCTTGTCAGGAAGTATTATTTGGGGAGAGTGAGGTAAGGAGGTGTGTAGGTTCTGGGTACACAGAGAAGGGAGCTGTGACGGTCAGTTGGCAGCACAGAAAGGGAAACAACATGTGTACCTGCATGTACCACTGCTGATGTTGGTCATCCCCATGATTTTATTGAGGAGAAACGGAAGAGAATGGAGACTAGGCTGGCTTGCTCACCGCCACAGTTAGTAGTAGAGGTGGGACCAGAAGCCAGGCCAGGTGATTGCCAATGAAACATCCTAAGCCACAAACTAACCTTGTGCCACCTGTGCTTTTCCTTCTCTAAAATGAGGATCCCTCCTCCCCCAGGCCATGCCAGATAGTTGTGGAAGCTGCTAGGAGAGCACAAGACAGTAACAACTTGGAGTGGCACCGAGTGACAGCCTTCCTCCCAGGTGCTCTGGATAGAGGGAAAACACCAGTCTACTGTGCAATACCTCAGAAGCATGCCTGCCAACTTTCTCCTTCAGAGGCAAGAATGAGGAAGCTTGGTAGGAGGGCTTGGCCCTGAACCCCACAGGCTAGCAGGGAGTCCAGATGGAAGGTAATATATGAGTATAACAAGATGAGGAATACACTTAGGTCTGAATCCTGTGACCTCAGGCTAGTCCCCTGAGTTAGTTTCAGCAGATACCATCCTCCCAGGATTACACACTGAGTGTGTAGTAGGCACTCAATAAATATTAGCTGATCAGACCCACCATGTTTTCTCTTCCCTCTGGGCCTTTGCATATGCAGGTTCTTCTGCTTAGAACATTTCTACACTCTCACTTGATTTCCTGGAAGACTCAACTTAATCCTTGTGTCTTCAGAGAAAGCATTCTCTGACCACCTGAAGGGTGAGGTACCCCTCTTCTGGTCCATAGCACTCTAAGCATATCCAATCATAGCACTTACCCCACTGGAGTATGGTGGCCCATCTCCTGGATTAGACTGAGTTCCCTACAATGATTACAACTTATTCACCTCTGGATCCTCAGTGCCTTGCATTTAGTAAACCCTCAAAGAATAATTGCTGGCTAACTTGCTAAATCAGTAAGTTATGAGTTCTGTTCTGTTCCTGTTCCTTTCATTTGTGACCACAATAAAGAGCTTTCAACAGAACATCAAACCAAAATGCTATTTTTTTTTTCAAAGTACTACAATTCTGGTTTAAACACCAAGT
The DNA here is from genome assembly GCA_963574415.1 of Tarsius wallacei. Lineage (NCBI taxonomy): Eukaryota > Metazoa > Chordata > Mammalia > Primates > Tarsiidae > Tarsius > Tarsius wallacei. Next base: position 25,759 of record CAUYQG010127325.1, read on the forward strand.
CACTGGCACAGTTTTGGTTTTAAACACTGATATCAACTGTAAAAAGAAGGAGTTCACCAAAAGTAAACAGTGCCCTATAGTGAGAAAGCACTGCATACATAGCCTGGGCCCCACCACCTGCTTCCCCAGATTCCACTGGCATACAACAGAATGGGCTCCAGGGTTATCCAGCTTAGTTTCATTTTGTACTAGCAGCAGGCAGGTGAGAAAGCCATGACGACCAGGATGCTGTTTTATAAAAGCTTCAGGATCCTGGAAAGGGGAGAAGTTAGAGGATAGTATTTCTATTATCTTCTCCAGAGTGGGGCTGCCTTTCCTACAGAGTAGAAATCTGGGGTCACCTGAAGGGCCTACAATTTTACCTTCTCTACAGACCTATCTTATTCCCAATTTTATACTCCTCCTCATTCTCAAAAAACATTGTTTTTCAAAGCCTATGTCTATATCAAGGATTTTAATAAAGAAGGGGCATTCTAGCTATATGATCTTGGACAATGCCTTTCAATCTTCTCAAGCGTCAGTTTCCTTACCTGTAAAATGGGAATAACAGTAACCAAACTGGATTGTTGTGACTTTTAAATGCCATAATATGTGTGGAGAATTAAGCCCAATATTTGCTACATAGCATGTATACAATAAACAGAGGATTGTTTTCACCATAAGTTATCAGATAGTTTCTAGGAGCTAACTGACAGAGAATTTAGAACTCTGTCCAAGGGAAAATGGCTATGGAGAACTCTGAAATCTCTAGAATGTTTAATTCTGCACAGTCTTACTTCATTTTCATTTAGATCAGTAGCTCAATTCTTTACATGAAAAAGGCTCAAATACACATTTAGGAAATCTCATTTTGGAAAGAAGGGAAAGAAATGAAGGGACGGGGAAAAACTTGGGGGAGAACAGCCAGAATGTTTGGGGGCCAACAGGATTGAAAAAAGGGACATGAGAACAGGAGATCCCTGGAGGCCTCATTTTGAGGGGTTCTGCAACCCTTCAGACCTGAGCAGATTCTTTCTCATTCTCTCTCTGTTGCTCCCAGAGGGTTTGCCCATAATGCGTCACAAACCATACCAGTTTGGGGAATGCTCTGTTCAGACTCAGGGTAGTTCCATGATCCCTACCTGGTATAACCTGACTCAGACACCTAATCACTAGGCTGTGTAAAGGACACCTGATTCTTTCTGTGACAGTGTGGTTACCCTAAACCTCATAAGACATGCTACAAAGCCAGACTCTGGCTCTAGTCCATACACAAACAAGTAAAGTTGCCCAAATCTGGGTCAGAAAGGAAAGTTGCCCTTCTGGGGCTCAGGGAGAATTATTGCTTAACAACCTGTGCCCACGGAGCAATGGTTCTCATCCCTGGCCTGGGCAGTAGAGTCACCTGGATAACTTTATTTTTTTTAAGTCAGAGTTTCACTCTGTTGCCCAGGCTGGAGGGCAGTGGCATGTTCACGGGCCACTGCAGTTTCAACCTGCTGGGCTCAAGCAATCCTTCTGCCTTAGCCTTCCAAGACCTGGAGAACTTTAAAAAAAACCCACAAATGCTCCAAGCCATCCCAGACCTACTAAATACCTTGGGGGATGGGGCCTAGAAACATGTACTATAGTTTCTAAAAGCACCACAATAGAGCTGGGTGCTATGGTACACACCTCCTAGCTATTTGGGAGGCTAAGGCAGGTGGATCCCTTGAGTCCAGGAGTTTGCGACCAGCTTGAGTTACACAGTGAGGCCATCTTCAAATATAAAAAATAAAAAATAAAAGCACCACAGAGGGTGACAAGCTATGAAGCCAAGGTTGAATATAATGCTTTGTGGAAGTATCATGTTTTGAGCTATGGGAAATTACCGAGGTTCTCCAGGAGATAAGAGAAATTTTTTTTCTCCCTAAGTGGCATCTACAAACAGACCATTCTGTTCCAGTTCCCCTGGCTCTTCAAGACAAGGGAACTCATCAGAAGACAACTGCCTTCAGTTGCCCAACTTTCTCAGGCTTTCCTCAACACCAGTAGAATTCAATAAAAGATGCACTTCTTCCTGAAATTAGATTTAGATTTAACATTTGGGAAGCACCTGTTTTGTGGTGGGTTCTGCAGCAGACACAAATTACAAGCCTGAGGGAGAGGTTCTACACTGTTCTCATTTGGGGTACATTCCTGGAAATGGAGGCGACTCATCAGCTTTACCAGCTCCTGACAACACAGTCCTTAGTGAGATGTCTTCCCTGACATGATGAGTTATTACCTAAGATTAACATATAATTTGGGGTTTGTTGATATATGTCTTTTCGATATTCTTTTCAATTGCTGTAATGGCAGATGTGGCTAGGCTGAGTGTATGGCCCTGAGTTTATCTGAGGCTTATCTTCTCCACCTGTAAAAACATCTAGCACAAATTTTTACCATCAGAATAATTTCACGTTTGAAACTATTTGATGGGAATCAAGGAATTATAAAGAAGGTACTGCAGAAGAGTATATAGGCGCTTTTTTGGTGGACAGCATTAGACTGATCTTAGCTGATTAGTACTATGAGCTTTGAATTGTCTCCATTTTTAAAGAAGACAAAACCAAGGCTCAGGGACTTCAGTAATCTGCCAAACATACATTTAGGATAAGTCAGGGTAAGGATTTGACTAAGTGTTCTGATTCCCAGACTCATGCTTTCTCTTGAGCTCCACTTCAGCAGTCCTGACATCCCTTTTGAATGGCTAGTTATTTATGTGCAGATTTATGATAACTGAAAATTCATTTTCAGCCACATGTAAAAATCACGAATTAAGATCCAACAAAATTTTAGGAGGAAGATATAAAAGTAACGAGGGCTTAGAGAGGTTGAGTGACTTGTCCAAAATCAAATAGCTAAACCTGTATTTAACCCATTACAGATACTTAGGTCTGTGTGACCAAAGACCAAAAGAGCTCTTTTTAACTAGGCCAAGGTACATATACGGTGCAGTGGAGAAGAACTCACTTGAGACAAGAGTCAGAAGCCACGGAATCCAGTCCTTGTTCCCATCACTTATTAGCTAGATCACGGTGGACAAATCCCTTTCCTCCTGGAAACAATGATCGATGACCTACTTTACTAACAAGCGAAGATTCACATGGATGCAAAAGAATTTTGAAAACTCCCTCCAAAAAATAATAGAGGGTAAAAACTTGGGCAAGAACAGTGAGTCAGACGTGTGTTCAAATTCCGACTCTGTCGCTTACTAGCTGTGTGACCTTGAGCGAGTGATTTTACTTCTCTTATGCCTCGGTGTTCTCATCCGCAAAATGGGGACAAAGCAAGAACTACCCCCAAAACACTGTTGTGACAATTAAATGAGAGCACCCATTTAAACAAAGAATTGTCTGACACAAAATACTCGATCAATAAACGCCAGCCATTATTACCCTTGCATTTGTGCCTCTCGGGTCTTGAACTTCCTCGAAGCATGGACTCCTTGAGCTACCCAAAGCGCTCTGTGCTTCAGTCTCGATCTTGCTATTCTCTGCCCGCTTCCTCGGACCCTAACTCTCCCTTCCCAGTCCACAGCCAGTCTTAAAGCCCTCCAGGAACCCCAGTCCCCTCTCCCGATTTCGGCGACGTTTCTTACTCGACGACCTTGGCTGGATCCCCGTGGTGCCCATACACGAGCGCTCGGACCCGGGCGGGCTCCGCGGATGCGGATGCGGAGTAGGCGGCTGGCCCACAGCGACCCCAAGCCGGGAGCAGCCCCCGCAGCAGCCGAGCTGGGGTTCGCGCCCCCCACAGCGTGCGGCGAACCCACATGGTCCAGCCAACTCGGAGCCTGACGCCCAGCCACGTCATCTTCCCGCGCCCACGCCCCGCCTCCCGCCCCGCCCCGCAGCGTGACCACGCCCCTTCTCCCTTTAAAGGGCCATTTCCTTCCTTCCTTCGCTGCCCACGCGGTGGCGCCTGGTGAGACCGCGTTGGCCGTCAGGCGTGGGCCTCTGCGGTGCCGAGTTTCTGAGGCCGCCAAAGCCACTCTTCCAACGAGGAGGGACCTGGTCTAAAGCTGGGTCTACAGCCTGCAGTTTGGTGTTTGATTTGGGGAAAGTCGTTTACTCTCTCCTGGCCTCAGTTTACCGTTCTCCCCACCATTGATTGAGTGCACACTGAGCTAGGTCTCATTTATTCTCACTACCCTGGAATGGCATTGGGAGACACAGCTTACTTCTCTACACTGGGTAGAGCACACGTAAGCTGGTATGGAGGCAGAAGTACTTAGGTTCAAGTTCTGACCTTGCTACTTAGCTTGGCTGCCTCGGGCTAGGGAAACTCCGAGTTTGTTTTCTCATCGGTACAACCACGAGGATAATATGCCTCCTTCCAGACTGTTGTAAGGATTGGATGCAACAATAGAGGAATGTTAATGTGGATATAAATGCTAAGTGTGTTCAGATGCAAGGCAGGACTCACAAGGAGAAGGGCTGCTCTCAAAGTTCTCAGTGTAGAAAGGGATTAGGTGGAACACTGGGAGTGGTTTGTAAAAGGTGTAGCCCCCTGAGCAGGCGCGATGGTTCATGCTTATAATCCTAGCACTTTGGGAGGCCGAGGTGAGAGGATTGCCTTAGCCCATGGGTTCTAGAGCAGCCTGGGCAACTTGGTGAGACCTCATCTCTACAATAAATCAAAAAATTAGCCGGGCGTGGTGGCGCATGGAAGTAGTAGAAGGCTGAGACAGAAGGATCACCTGAGCCCAGTAGGTCGAAGCTGCCGTGGCCGTGAGCAGCATGCCACTGCACTCCAGCCTGGATGACAGAGTGAGACTCTGACTCTCTCTCTCTCTCTCTCTCTCTCTCACACACACACATACACACACACACACACACACACACACACACACACAAGGTGTAGCCCCCAAAGGAAGCTAGATCTTATTTTTGGTGTAGGGAAGACATGAATATAACTAAAACCCCAGTTGAATGTTAACTAGTGCCATAGTGCAATACTGTAGCCTGAAGAAGAGAGGTGCTCTTGGTGGGGGTTGGGGTGAGGGTGGGGGCTCTTGGAGGAGGTGCTTTTGGAACCAGCCCTGTGATCCAAAATCTTCTGTGTGCATAAAAATAATCTGAGGTCCCATCTCAGACCTACTGAATTAGAATCTTGGGGGTGGGGCTCCAGGAATCTACATCCTTACAAGCTTCCAAGAATATCCTGATGCAGGTGTCCCAGGGAATAGGCTTTGAGAGATACTAAGATACTGAACCAGGGCTTTGGAGGATAAGGAAAAGTTTCTTTCTTTGGATTTCGATGACCTGAAGCTTACCATGTCAAAGCTTTTCCTCTGAGGAAGAGAGTACAGCAGGGAGCTGGACTCGGGCAAACCTGGCTTTAAGTCCTGGCTCTGCCATTTGATTTTGGACAAGTCACTTGGCCTCTCTCTGTCTTCATTTCTGTATCCTTAAAATGGAGGGAATACGTGTTATCTCTTTCAAGGTTCTTGTGAGGATCGAGTGAGCTATTATTCACTTGAAGCATTTTAGTACAGTTCTTGGCACATGGAGGCATTTGATAAATATTATTGGATTATTGTGGAGATTAAATGAGAAATATAATATGTAAAACCCTTAGACCGGGTCTGGCATATAGTATGTGGTCAATAAATGTCTGTACTTGTTTTTATTATTAGAGAAACTTGGGGTCCCATAGTGGGCAAAGACTTGGTCCCACAGTTACGTGTGTACACAATACTCAGTCCTGCTCATCTATTTTCACAGTGACTCACAGGCCTGCTTGTGCTGGGAGGTACAAAATAACCCTCTGTTGTAAAACTCCCTAGGTGACATTGAGCTGCTGACATTCTCTTCTTCACCAAATTGGCTCCTCTTAGTTCCTGGGCAGCCCAGCCTGGAAGCCTGAAGAGTCACCCACCAACTCCTCCTCCTTGGGGTTGGACTTTAGCCCCCTGTGCATCCCAATAGCCCTCGCTTTTAGCCCAGGTCATCTGGGTTTCCCCACCAGCACAGTTTAAGAACCACTGATTGGTTGGGCTCTGTGGCTCACACCTATAATCCCAGCACTTTGAGAAGCCAAGGTGAGAGGATTGCCTAAGCCCATGGGTTTGAGACCAGCCTGGACAACTTGGCAAGACCTCATCTCTACAATTAAAAAAAAAATTTATCCAGGTGTGGTGGCGTGTGCCTGTATTTTCAGCTACTTGGAAGGCTGAGGCAGAAGGATCACCTGAGCCCAGCAGTCGAGGCTGCAGTGGCCGTGAGCACGCCACTGCACTCCAGCCTGTCCAGCCTAGGTGACAGAGGAGACTCTGACTCAAAAAAAAAAAAAAAAAAAAAAGAACCACTGATTGAGGGGTTTCGGTCCAACTGTCTTGGCCTTGCATTCAAGACTCTTTGCACGCTGACTCCTACCTTGTCTTTCCAGCTTTTTCTTCTGCTGTTGGACCATGCCCAGCCTATGAGCCACCCGCACCTGATATCCACATCTCCTGGTGTGTCTTGTGCCCTTATTTAGGCTGCTCCTTCCATTTGAAATGCTCTTCCCTGCTTTACCTACCCTGGAAACTACAGGTTCAGATTTCATTTCTTTGATGTTTCCAACCCCTAGGCTGAGTCAACTGCTGCTGTCTTTGTGTTTCCTCTGGACCAGTTTCACAGTCTTTAGGACGTTGTCTCTTATTTATGTGCCCACTTCCCCCTCCAGGCAAGAGTGGGGCCACGTTTGGTTCATCTCCATGACACCAGCACTCAATATGGGGCCTGGCACAGGGTAGGTGTCATAAATATTCCATGAGTTGCAGGTAATTGAATTTCCTCACGGCCTGGCACTGTCTGTGGTGTGATCTCCTTTTCCCTAGATTTGGGCCGGTCACTCCGGGTCAGGACTTTCCTTTTTCCTTCCTTCTTCTCTCAAGGATTATAGAAGTTTGTGGTCTTTTAGAAGTAAAGCCCAGTGTTCTCTTTTCATCTGTCCACCTGTTGTTTATATTCTTTCTCCCTCCATCATAGTCTCTGCTGTTTTTCCTTGCATGAAGAGCAAAGGGATGTGGAATCACATCTGGGTTCTGGTCCCGGGCCCTCCGTTTACTAGCTGTGTGACCTTGGGCACATGTCATATGCTCTCTGAGCTTCAGTTTCCACACCTATAAAATGCAATCAGTGGCAAAACTCCTGGCATGAGGCACCCTGGAGATTCCTCTGCAAACAGCACCCTTGGCTGTTTCTTTTGTTCACTGGTTTTCTCCTCTTGAATCTCCTTTACGGGAGGAGCCTCCCCGCTCCAGCATCTCTCTAGCTGGGTTTTCTCCCCATCACTTTTTTCTCTCTGTTTAATTCTCTCTGTGTAATTCTCTACCTGTGGTTCTCCCCTGCTCTGTGTCTTTTGGTCCCTTCCCAACTCAGCTTGAAGTTCTGAACCCTGCCAAGAGAGGGGACCAAGAGCCTAGGAACCCTCATCCCTGCCTCCTCCAGCCCCAGGCAGCCTCTGGGTGTGCCAAACTCAGTAGGAAGCCAGCTAGGATTGGAGGCAGGGCACAGGGAGGGCCTAGATACACCTTGAGCTTGTAGGCTTTGTCCAGTGTCACTGCCCACTAGTCAGACCCATCTCCCCCATGGCTCCCTCTGTGTCTACAGTCTGTTCTCTACTCAGCTGCTTGGGTCTTTAAACAAACCAGACATCAGACCTTATTACTCCTCTGCTTAATGCTTCAGTGGGCTTCCATTACTCTCAGGGTCGAACCCCAAGCCCGTAGCATCTCGCCTGACCCTAGACCCTGCCAACCTCTCCAGCCACATGTGGCAGGTCCCTCTCCTTCCCGCTCTCTCCATGCCAGTCGCCCTGGCCTCCTTGTGGCTCCTCAAACCCACCAGCTCCTGCCTTGCACGGGCTGTTCCCTCTGGTACGATATACCTCTCTACTGATTTGCATGAGTCTGGTTCCTTCTTATACTTCAGGTCTCAGCTCAAATGTCACCATATCACTTCTTCAGCAAAGCCCTCTTGGGCCACTTTCTCAGAGTGAATGCCCCTCCCCCATCTTTCTAATCCCTACACTCCCTCCATTTTCTTTCTTTCTTTTTTTTTTTTTTTTGAGTTGGAGTCTCACTCTGTCGCCCAGACTGGAGTGCAGTGGCTGCTCCCGGCCACCGCGGCCTCGACCTGCTGGGCTCCGGCGATCCTTCCGCCTCAGCTTTCCAAGTAGCTGGAACTACAGGCACGCGCTACCACGCCCGGCTGATTTTTTTTTTGATTTATTGTAGAGATGAGGTCTCACTTGCCCAGGCGGGTCTCGAACCCGCGGGCTCAGGCAATCCACTCACCTCAGCCTCCCAAAGGCGCGGGATTACAGGCTGAGCCACCGAGCCCGGCTCACTCCCTCCATTTTCTTTGGAATGCACATCTCATTGAAATGACATATTTATGTTTGCTGCTGTGCTATCCCATGAGAATGTAAGCTTCACGAAGGCTAGGACCATGTCTATATTCGGTCATTCACCCATTTGCTATTTATTGAGCACCAACTACATGCCAGATACCAGGTACTGAGATACAAGACGAGGTCTTTCTCTAAGGGATCTCATTTCTGGAAGTGGAGACAAATAATGAATACACCAAACAGCAGATGCTCTGCTTAAAGTTGCAGCAATCCCTGTCTCCTTCACTTTTCCCCCCCTAAATTTTCGGGTGTATGAGACAGTGATAAGCGATAAGGTACATACACCAGAGGATTTGCTTTCTGTCTTTTTTTTTTTTTTTTAGTTGCTTATTATTTTTGTTTTCCCACTGGAATGTAAGCTCCATGAGGGTAGAGAATTTTTGTCTGTTTCATATATCCACCCAGGTCTATAGTAATTGTTAAATACATAAGTCAGTATCCAGAAAGTATTTGTCGAATGAATGGGTTTTCACATGGGATGCAGGTCTCAGCCGTTATTGAATCCAAGCCAGACAACCTTGATTCAAATCTTGGTGCTGTTGCATAACCTTGGAAAAGTCGTTTTCTCTCTCTGTATCTCAATTTTCTCAACTGTGTAATGGGAATATAGTAGTATATACCTAATAAGGTTATGATGAAGATTAAATGAGTCCCTATGGGTAAAACACATGAAAGGTTCCTGGTCTTACAAGACAATGAACAACTAGTTTGCAGATCATTGTGTAAGGGCTCGTGCTGGGTAGAGGCCCCACTGTACTTAACCTGGTAGAGCAGGACCAGTGAGGGTTAATGAGGAGCGAACTTCACGTCACGAAAAGGGGGAACTTTCTAAAAGCCAGAGTTTCCAAAGTCCCGGCAACCACTCTCGGAAGGTGATGAGCGCCCTGTTCTTGGAGGTACGTGTGAATGCACATTCGAGGGGGCCAAGATAGAAGGTATTCAAGCATGGGATGGGACTGAGAGGCCGGGTCTCCCGGGGTCACTGTCCCTGAGAGCGCTGTGCCGGAGCTCGGCGCGGGCCGTGAGCGTGCGCGCCCGCGAATGTTGGTGCCCAGCGGGTGCCGAGGCCGGAGGGCGCGCAGACCGCCGCGGGGCCTCGGGGCAAGGAGGATGCGGGGCTGGGGGAGGGGCGCGTCGGGGCCGGCGCCCGCGGCCGGCAGGGGGCGCCGCGAGACCGCCGAACGCGCGGCCGGGCCTGACGTCAGCGCCCCGCTCGCTCCGACTCCCGCTCTGGACTCGGCGCCAGTCCCGCTCCGCGCCGCGCCGCTCCGCTCCGGCTCCGGCTCGCCTCGGGCTCGGCTCGGGCTCCGGCGGCGGCGGCGGCCCCCGCGCCGGGCCCCGGGACGGGCGGCGGCGCCCCAAGCATGGCCCGCGCCCAGGCGCTGGTGCTGGCGCTCACCTTCCAGCTCTGCGCGCCGGAGACCGAGACTCCGGCAGGTAAGCGCGCGGCGGCGGGACCCCGCCTGCCCCGCCGAGCCCCGCCGAGCCCCGCGGCCCGTGGCGTAGCTCGGAAGAAAGTGCGAGTGTTGGGTGACCCGGCGTCCCCAGCGCGTCCTCGCTGTGTGTCTGAGTGTGGGAGGCGCGGCCGTGTGCCCAGGGCGCTGTGGGACTGCGAATGTTGTGTGTCTGAGTTCAGGAAAGGGAGCCGTGTGTGTGGTGTGTCTGCGAGTGTGTTGGGTGCCTGTTGTGTGCAGCGAGACGCTGGATGTGCGCTGAGTGTCTTGTGTGTCCGCCCGTGTGTCGTGTGTGTATCTGTTGTGTGTGCGTCTGAGTTTGGTTGTGTGGCCAGAGTTGTAGCTGCCAATGCGTTGCATTTGTTTGCATTGTGCATGCCGTAGCTGGGAGGGATGTTTGTTACGTGTCTGAGAAGGGGTTGTGTGTGTGTGTGTGTGTGTGCCTAGCACTAAGGATTCAAAGATGAACTAAATACCCAGTCCCTGTCCTCACAGAGTTCTCTGTCTGGTAAGGAAAACAGGACCAG